>JAJGRW010004891.1:0-24873 GCA_025461045.1 Carex parvula | reverse complement strand
GAAAACATCACTTATACCCTCACTAAAGTGTGAAATATTTTAGCTTTCTTTTTTACTCGTGGAAAGATGCCAAGTTATGCAACTGAAAGAGGGCAATGTTGGTACCAGTACTACACTGGTTAATGCAAATTAGGAGCAGGGGCAGGGGTATATGTGACCGTGTTACATGGATTAAATTGGTAAATGAGATACTTCCCTCCTTGGAGGGGTATAGAATCGAAATCAATGGCATTCCATGTTTATGCCAGCATATTTCAATGGCCAATGACAGTTTTGCCCTTTGTTTAACCATTTTCCCTATAAAAATCAAATTAAATTTGGTATTGGGGATTGAATGAGCTTATACTTATAACCTTTTCTCACCTAGTTCTTAAACAATGATACATTCGAATAAAATAGGGCATTTGCCTCAAGCAGTAAAACCAAATCAAAGCAGTATTATTGACCGTGAGGTAAAATTCAAGTCAAATTGTATAATTTTCAGCTCACAACAGAATTAAAAATAATGGAACTAGTATTTTGCCAAGTCAATTAATGCTGTGGCCCAACTTATTATATACAGAAAAAATCATTGGCCATCAATTAAATAAAACAAAATGGAGAAATCTGACATAGCATTTTTTTAAATATGAACACAACCACAGTTTATTAAACCTTTGGTTCATTCTAATGTACCTCATGGGCCCTCGAAACGGAGGATCCTTTTTGCATATAGTCCGGGAAACACCCTTCTCCCATCTCAAATGGGCCTAGAACACAAGTCCAGAAGGCTCTAATGGGCCTTTAAAAGAGGTGTACCACGTTACACCGTCCATAAATCTTTAAGCCCATCTATGAAGTGGGCTGCATGCGCTCCAATGAATACAAATAAACTAAGGTACCTCATTTTTTTGAGTTTGAATCCGGTCCATTAATGATAATCTACCATGAATCTTAAGGGACTCTGCATTAAAGGTTTTACCGGATTCTATCAGACGGTCCGGAGTGAATCTCAAACTCCCCTTATGTTAAAATTCTCTTTTGTCAAAAATTAAGCTTGTCCATACTCCATAATCAATTAGGATCAAACTTTCATTAATTTAAACATATCCTATAATGTGGAAAAAGACCTCTGGGTAAGTTTATTATAGCTAATTAAGCTTTAATAAACTGAAAATTTTACCATTATGAGGCTTAGTTAATCTTTGACATTATGAGACCAAGTTAATTTTCAGACAACCAAGAGAGTTTTGTGCAATTGTACCTTGCCAATGAATTAATACTATTTGTAAGTACTGGCATAGTAAAACATCCAGATTCATGGCAAATTTTATTGGATTAAAGAAGTGCAAGTATTAATATTGTTCGTAATTTTGGAAAAATGCAAAGACTTGAACTCCAACAATCAAATGTCTGTGCTAACTGTTAAGTTTGGTACCTCAGGTCCTGAAATTAAAAAATGCTCAAGGCTATAGTTTACAATACTTTTGTCACAAAAGGTTGTAGACTCACCAGAATTTTCTCTGATCCATCTATGTTTTATCAAGTGCTAGGACCGGCATTTTTTTTTTTTTTGGGTCTCTTCGGACTAGCATTTTCTCTGATCCAAACAGTCCCTTATTGTACTGGTTCACTGAAACCAAAGTTGGCACAAGGGCTATTATCCTAATTCATGTTTATCAGTTATTGTATTGTAGGAACAAACACAACATGCTTTTGGAGTCCTTTTGATTTTCACTTGACACAAAGTTTAACCAAGAAAAAGTTTTTTTAAATTAAAAGACCCAAAGAAGAAATTTAATGTGTGATATATGCCAGAATACAACATACCACTAAATTTCTTATTAAGAAATAGTTAGATTTTTTTTGTGGGAAGATTTAGTCATATGAAGACAAATCACTAAATTTCATAATGCCCATCAATTAACCATATAATTATGGTTTTCATCTGGCGTTTCTTTGCAAAGAAACACTTAGGCAACCATTTACAATTAGTAACTGGGAACTTCCCTCTTGTACAGTTTTCTTGATTAGCAATAAAAGACTTCACAAGCACAACAAGGATTTCAGAACTTTCTCAAATCCCTGTTACAAAGAAAGGCTGTGCATACTTTTGCTGCATGTTCTGTGAATATATAAATAAGAGGAAGTTAATTGATTCAACTGTCTTCATTTTCCATGTCTCTAATTCAAAGCAGACAAAAGACTCTCTCTCTCTCTCCTCTCTCCCTTGTTTTCTCTAGTTGCACAATCTCAGGGAAGGAGCCTTGACGCAAGCACTAATTAACCATTCCCCCCCTTGCAATATGTTGAAATTTTCCCATTTGATCAAAAATTAAGCTTGCCCATAATCAATTAGGACCAATTTCTACCAATTAAACCTCCTATTGTATGGAAAAAGACCACTGGGTAAGCTTATTAGATAAATTAAACTCTGATAAACTGAACCTTTGACCATTGTGAGGCTTAGTTAATTTCAGAAAATTAAGAGAGTTCTGTGCAATTGTACCTTGCTAATGAATTAATAGTATTTGCAACTAGTGGCATAGTAAAACATCACATGTACATTCATGACTAATTTTACTAGATTAAAGAACTGCAAGTATTTAATATTGTTCGTAATTTTGGAGATATTCATAGACCGAACTCCCACAATCATTTCTGTAAGTCGATCTCATTTGATTTTGCTATCTGTAAGTCTCATTTGAGGCAAAGAATAGTGCTAACCTGGGTTAGTGACTATTCCGAATTGCTTTTTTGCATTTGGTTGTGTTTGGCTTAGCAAAAAAGACTATTATTTATTTGTCTTTTGTGGGTTACCATGCTATTGTACTAACTCAATCAAAAGTTAGGTTAGCTCACTATTCTCACTAATCCAAATCTTCATCCAAATGCATCCAAAAAGGATGGACAAAAATATAGAGCAAGGTGTTGGGGAATCATAAAGGCCAAACAATTACGCCTTATCTAGAGATCAAACAATTACATCTCATTTAGGGGTCAAACACTTACACCCCGGGGAAGGAGAAACAGTTCCCTACCTTAACCTAAGGACCGTCCTATGCCAAAGCCGACTTATAAAACATAAATCTTAAGTGCGGAACATAATACCTGCTTTCATGGATGTTTTCATGAAATAACTCGATCCTTTGAGAGATCGCCAACCGTCTCCGTGAGCGCGAGACTAGACGTCTCTAATGGCAAGAAGCCCTTCTTGTTGTTTTGTCGTATGATCGTAGGAATAAGTCTTCCAAGACAGCAAGATATGGCCCTTGAGAAATTCTCTCCAAATTTTCTAATGGATTTCTCTTCTCTATTCTTTGATGGTGGAAGAAGAAGAGAAGGCACACAGAGCTATATTTTTCTAAAGAGAAAAATGTCTTTCCAGCTTCTGTGCTTTTCTTTGTTATCTTGTGTCTTGGGGACCAATCCTTATATATAGTAATCTATCTGGTTATCTGCCAACTTGAAAAAGGTGTTTTGTGCATCTGCATCAAAAACCCGTGCTGTGGCATCAAAATCCGTGCGGCCGCATTGATATCCGTGTGGCCCACACAATTATCTTAAATGACAGTTTTCTGAATTGCAAATCTCAGAATCAGTCTATCAATAATCACATCACTAATACAGCTGAATGACATGAATCATGATGTGGATGTGTAACATAAAAATTACATGCAATTGTGATCTTCACATGCCTATTTCTAACTTGGTCTCCTACTTAAATCTTGATACTGAATTTCATAAATTAACTGAATTAGAGATCAAACATTAACGAGAAACAGAATGTCAAATCATAATATATATAACACTTGTTACATGTCACAAGTTACATATCCAAAATTACAATGAAAAATAGAACATTAAGTTACAAATAATAGACTCCCACTAAAACTGAATATCCTCAATAGAGATTACACCCATATGAGCAACATGCTCTTCAATCTTAGCCGGTGTCAATCCCTTAGTAAGAGGATCTGCTAACATAGAGTCTGTTATTATATGTTCTATTTTCAATTCACAATTCTGTACTATTTTCTTTACTTTACCTTACTTTAGTTTAGCATTGTTCCATATTATAAATGATGCAACACTAAGAACTTCCAACTCTAAATTCTTTATCAGAGAGTTCTTAGTTTCTTGCAACATATTTATATCGATATTGGCAAGCAATATGATATCCACATAAAAATACAAATTACTCCCACAGAACTTAAGGTATATAAATTCATTCAATAAATTTATCTCAAAACCAAACGAGATAATCTCACTATGAATTTTGCAATACCATTGTCGAGCACTTTCTTTAGTTCATAGATGAATTTCTTAAGTTTGCATACCATAGACTTTGTATCTCTCGACACATAGTTTTCTAGTTGCACCATATAGATTGTTTCATTAATGTCACAATTTAGAAACATTCTCTTAATATCCATCAACTAAAGCTCCAAATTAAAGTGCGTAATTAATGCCAATATAATCTTTAAAGAGTCTTTCAAAAAATAAAGTATTGATGATTCAAATAACATATCAATCAATATGTCTTCCTTTGGGCCGACAATATTGATTATATGTAAAACATAATAATCATCACTATACTCTATGTACACATAATTTAACAATCATCAACCTTCCTTTGGGCCGGTTAATGCTTGCATTCATTAAATGAAACCATAGAGAAAGTCTCTAAAACCTTAAGTGACAAGATGAGTTTTATATTACTCCTCATTACTTTTCGAATTCCCTTTAGTTTTAAATATCCATTTGAAACTAATGGGTCTCGTTTCTTTAGGTAATGGGGTAACTTTAATTTCCAATGTCATTGTCAGCCATTAATTATATTTTCTTATTGGCACTTCTGAATTTTCTCGAGAAATTCCAGCATTGTCTGAAACAATCTGGCCTACCACAATATCTTCCAGAGATTCTAGAATCTGACTTTGTGTTGTTTGATTATGTTGAATTTGGTCTTCAATAATGGTTCAGATACTTGTATTTTGAGTTAAATGAGATCTATGTCCATAAAACTCTCAACACATGTGGAAATATTTGCATACTCCTCTTCGAATTCAAAATCCATTATTGTCTCTCCCCCCGCAAACTCAACATCCTAAAAAAATTTGCATTTTCTGTCTCAAATACTGAATGTTCTGTGGGATTATAAAATTCTTTAATGATAACAATCAAATATGAAATCGCGCCCCTTAATACCTCTTAATGGACCTCTTCATCATCATAAGACATGCAATTTGATTTGTCTCACTTTTCATTTTCCTTATGATCATCATAAGTACTCTTATCCGTAAGTGTGGGACATACCTCCTTAATGCAAGGTCTAGATGCTTGACACCGAGAACTATTATTATGTTCTCATGTCAAAATTTGAAGTTGGTTCCATTCAACATAAAAAATGTTGTTTAGGCCTTTAACAATGCTAACTGAAAAATTGCGAACAAAAAATCACAAAGAACAACACGAATAAAAAATTATGAATTTATAAATTACATTCAAATAAAAGCCCAAAATGCTCAAAATATATAAGATGATTTTTTATCTTTGGTTACTATACACATAAATTTCACAACCAGGTAAGTTCCCAGGTAAGTCAGGGATCCCTAAGGATTCACTTCGAATTCCGACTTACCTAGACATTGTTACATTCATAGTATCGTAATTTATCTTAATAAATCATCACATTTTATGAGCCTTAAAACCATCTTAAAACCAAAGTATCGGTTTCCATTAAGCGGCTTGGGTAACAGGTCAATTTCTTATGATACTTTGGCGCAATAATAAGGTACTGATAACCTAGAACGTACAGAACAACATGCCTTCCTTTGGGCCGACATGTTGACATATGTGTAAAATTTTTGGTCATCACTATACTTTATTATCACTTACTTGTACAAATAATTTCAACAACCATTATCTTCCTTTGGGCCAATAATGATTACATCCATTAAATGCACACCTAATATCCTTTTGTAAAATGAATTTAAATTAATCTTGTCAAAAGAGGTACCTTTGGGTACAATTAGGACTCAATTAATTCAACTCAAGATACATATAACTTTAATGCTTTTATAAGAATTATAATTTATATCTTAGCCATAAAACAAAAGTGCAATTAAAAAAAAATATATATAATTGCATCATAATAACTGCATTTTCCATCTCAGAAACTATTCTCTAACTTTTCAGAGAGTTGTGCGGCCCCCACAAAATTTTGTGCGGTCTGCCAAATTAAAAAAAGGTATTTTGTGCATCTGCATCAAAACCGTGCGATCGCATCAAAATCCGTGCGACCGTATCTTTGTCTGAGTAACTGTAAAACTACATTTATTATGCTGAAATTGATCTATGATCTAGAGATATTTTTCTTAATTTTGGAAGCACTTTAAATAACTTTTCAAATTTAGAAATTTAATTCCAAATCTATATAACCTTTCAAATTTAGAAGTTTAATTCCAAATTTGTATATTTTGTTTTAGGAAATTTATTAAAAAATAAATTTCACCAAAACCCTAAATTTCATAACTGCCTATTAAAATTTTGTGTGGCATCTGTGCGTCCACACAGAGGGTCGCACAAACTCTGACATGACCGAATTTTGATTAGAATTTTGCGATTTCAATTGGCAATCTTCTAGCAAATTCTTACCAACTTAATAACTGAAAAATAAGCAATTATTGTGTAAATTTTACAAGTTTTGTGCTCTCCAAACCAAAATTTTCAGATAAAAAAACAATCAAGAAAATTTAACAAAAATCAACGAAAAAATCATCAATAATTCCTAATTCTCTCTAGATCCTAAAAGACTTAATCCTTCGGCATAGGAAGGCTCTGATACCACTTGTTGGGGAATCATAAAGGCCAAACAATTACGCCTTATCTAGAGATCAAACAATTACATCTCATCTAGGGGTCAAACACTTACACCCCGGGGAAGGAGAAACAGTTCCCCACCTTAACCTAAGGACCGTCCTATGCCAAAGCCGACTTGTAAAACATAAATCTTAAGTGCGGAACATAATACCTGATTTCATGGATGTTTCCATGATATAACTCGATCCTTTGAGAGATCGCCAACCGTCTCCGTGAGTGCGAGACTAGACTCTAATAGCAAGAAGCCCTTCTTGTTGTTTTGTCGTATAGTCGTAGGAATAAGTCTTTCAAGACAACAAGATATGACCCTTGAGAAATTCTCTCCAAATTTTCTAATGGATTTCTCTTCTCTATTCTTTGATCGTGGAAGAAGAAGAGAATGCAGACAGAGCTATACTTTTCTAAAGAGAAAAATGTCATTTCAGTTTCTGTGTTTTTCTTTGTTATCTTGTGCCTTGGGGACCAATCCTTATATATAGTAATCTATCTGGTTATCTGCCAACTTGAAAAAGGTGTTTTGTGCATCTGCATCAAAAACCGTGCTGTCGCATCAAAATCCGTGCGGCCGCATTGATATCCGTGTGGCCCACACAATCCTCTTAAATGACAGTTTTCTGAATTGCAAATCTCAGAATCAGTCCATCAATGATTTGATCTTTGCCTAAATTGTTCTACACATTTATGGACCACATCCTAATGAATATATCGATTGTCTATTATCTTATTTGATCACTTTAGTTGACAACCATATATGACAGTAAACAATCCATAATTAGATTACATATATGCTCAATGTTGGCATTAAATCCAACGAGGTTGGCAATAAATCCAACACAAGGTTCTACACAAGCTCTGATTATTCTTCGACTCGTATCGGCTATAAGGAATGTTTGGTAGGCCTAAAACCAGTCATATATAAACTTGGCCTAGCAGAGAGATGTGGTAGAGAAGTTTTTACTCTAATGGAGATCATTTAAGAATTGTTATTGGCAGCGACTTGTGTTTGAATAGGCGACTCAAGCACGTACTTTATAAAATTGCCTATCATGTGTGTGTATATATATATATATATATATATATATATATATATATAGTAGAACTAGGGTGAGCTGTGCTCACCAACAGGTTTGGTGAGCACACCTCCAAAAAAACGGGTTTTCAAAGTTCAAATAGTCGATTCGAACCTTCCAACGTGTTCTTCATATTAATATGTGCTTGGAGACCAAATTTTACATTTTTTGGAAATTTTTTACTATTTTTTCCGAGCCCTTGAAAATCACAGCTTTTAATTAAATAAAAAAAAATTCAAAAAACACTGATTTTTCAAGGGCTCGGAAAAAATAGTAAAAAATTTCCAAAAAATGTAAAATTTGGTCTCCAAGCACATATTAATATGAAGAACACGTTGGAAGGTTCGAATCGACTATTTGAACTTTGAAAACCCGTTTTTTGGAGGTGTGCTCACCAAACCCGTTGGTGAGCACAGCTCACCCTAGTTCTGCTCTATATATATATATATATATATATATATATATATCCATTCTTATATTATGCATGTAGCTGTACTGATCTATTAACGACTTAGATTGAAAGATGAATTTTCTAGGCGATTTTTGGAGGAGAAAAAATGGGAATTTTCTAGGCAATTTCTAGATTTTCTAGGTTTTCATTTCTAGCGAGAAGAGGAAAACTTACGGGGGAGATTGAAATCAAACAAATTTCATTTGGAGGTGACGGACAGGACGCCTCCATTTAATTCGCCCTCTGGAGGCAAATTTCAGCGATATCTTTTTCTGATCTGAGATGCGATCTGTCCGAATTTTGAAGCGTATCCAACAGACAGAGAACGTAGAGTAAAATTTCATTTTACTCCGTGGCTCAGCTAAGCTCATCTCTCTCTCTCTCTATATATATAGTAAACAAAATAAAAAATGTAAAATTTGATCTCCATGCACATTTTAATATAGAGATCATGTTGAACAGTTTGGATCGACTGTTTAGACTTTAAAAATCACAAAACCGAATTGTTGTAAGATGTTGTAACTTACAAATGTTGTAAGTGGATCCCTCCTCGTATATATATATATATATCTATAGAGAGAGAGAGAGAGAGTGGCTAAGCTCAAAACGTTTGTTCCTAGCCTCCGGAACAAACGTTTTGGTTTTCTGATTTTCAAAGTCCAAACAGTTAGATATTCAATCTATATTAAAATGTGCTTGGAGACCAAATTTTATATTTTTTTAAATTTTTTTACTATTTATTAAGATAGTTTGAAAATCGCTGATTTTACTATTGAAAAACAACAATTTTCAAACCAGCTTGATAAATAGTAAATTCTAAAAAATGTAAAATTTGGTCTCCAAGCACATTTTAATATATATTGAATATCTAACTGTTTGAATCGACTGTTTAGACTTTGAAAATTGAAAAACCAAAACATTTGTTCCAGAGACTAGGAACAAATATTTTGAGCTTATCCACACACTCTCTCTCTATATATAATATTTTGATGAGTGACGACTCAACTTTGGGAGCTTATAGCATATATAAATTTTGTTTGCTAATTTACATGCATGTTAAAAATTGTTGATAGTTCAAGCCTTCGCTTATTCTTAATTTGTAACTTTGGTACATTTTATTATGGCAAATTCTTCTATGGGCATAAGGATCTATTTGTAAAATGAGCATATTTTCATTTTCAAAGTTCAAACAGTCGATCCGACCGGTCAACATTATCTCCATACTAAAATGTACTTGGAGGTCAAGTTTTACATTTTTTTGAATTTCTTTTACTATTTATTAAGATGGATACAAAATTCAATGGTCTGAATTTGACTAGTTTTGTAAAATACTTAATAAATAGTAAACAAATTCAGAAAAATGTAAAATTTGACCTCCAAGTACATTTTAATACTGAGATAATGTTGAACAGTCGGATCGACTGTTTGAACTTTGGAAATGAAAATATGCTCATTTTACAAATAGGTCCTTATGTCCATAGAAGCATCCCTCTTTTATTATATATGCTGAATTTTTCTATTTTGATGATGGTCCCATATTAAAGAAAAAAAGACCAACTGTTCTCCATTAGATACACAAAATATTTTCTTTAAAGTGCAATGCATTTAACCATAATTTAATTTAAAACTAAAAAATAATGTATTCAGTCAAATAAGGGGAAACAAATCTTCCTGCTCTGAAAATTGAAAATTTAATGCTCAAAATAGCAATGCCCAACATATACCACTGTCAAATCTGGTGAGTACTGGGGGAAATAAATATGCTGTTATTCCTTTCGAATAACAAGAACCCGTTATTATGATTCCAACCGTTTAAAATTTTCCATGCGTGAATCTCAACGATGAAAGTTTTTCATGCGCGAATCTCAACAAAGATCAACAGTTGGAATCAGAATAACAAGTTCTGTTATTCCCGTACTGGAGAACTTTGGACTATATATATATAATTATATAATGCTATTTTAATTATGGTATTCTATTTTTAATTTAATTTCTAATTAAGGCTGTATATAAAATTAGATTACAATCAAATAAAAAATAAATTAAATCGTAACTTAATTTTAAAGCTTAACTAAAAATAAATAAAAACTATATATATATATATATATATATGTCGGCCTAAGCCGAAATAATCAATTTAAATTTCCTTTTAACTTTACAATTGATTAGAAGCCAGACTTGTATTCCTTCATCAAAAAGAAAATTCCTTTGAAGTACTTTATACCACAACTCAATCTAACATGCATAACCAAAGGCGTTTCTTTTCCCGGTAGGCGGTGGTCATGGCGAAAGACTCTAACCAAATTGACCATCTCTCCAATCTCCACGATGATTTGCTTGTTACAATCTTCTCTTTTCTTCCCACTCACATCGTTACACGCACCTCCGTCCTGTCCCGTCGCTTCTACCACCTTTTGGAGGTCTTTCCTCCCGATGCGATCATAAGTCGAGACCTTCCTCGCCCCCAACGTGAGAACTTCGGTGCCATGGCCAAAGGTTTGATCCTCCATCGCAATCCCTCCAACCCCCTCTTCAGTTTGCACTTGGAGGTCTCCTACTGTCATGAAAATGCGTCACTTCTTTCTTCATTGCTTGTCAAGGTCCGCTGCCTCGACTGTCGCCACCTCACTATAAAAGGTTGCTGTTTTCCAAATTTCTTACTTCTCATTCCCATAATCTTTACCATTAACTCTCTCAGGTACCTCTCGCTTGATTGCTTTCTTGATCCTGCAATTTGTTTTCCTTCTGGAATCACTTTAATCTGCCTGAAAAGCCTTTCCCTTGGATTAACTAGGACTGACTCGGCCAAACTGAACCAACTTCTCTCTGAATTGTGTTCATTGGAAGATTTATATCTTCATATAATTGCAACGCCTGGGCTAAGCATTTCCTCTCGGAAAATCAGAAAACTCAAACTGATTATTGTCTCCAGAAATCCACAAGTAGATAATTTGAGCTTATCTCTTCCTTCATTGGAGTCCCTTCATTTGGAAATTCGGGACGGCCTTCAAATTTCATCTAACATCCATGTAAAGGTTCCTTTTTTGAGAAAAGCTGTGATTAACCTTCACAAACTTCATGAGAGAGATGTTAGAGCTGTTGTTGGACTGTTGAATTGTATCTCACATGTGGAAGAACTAAGCCTGCATTTAAAGGAGAGCGAGGTAGTGAACTTTACACTTGTTAATTATTACTTTTTTGCACATGTCAGTTTGGCTTCTTTTTGCACCTCTGGTGGGTATTGATCTTCGAATTGTTTAGATTTGTGTGTCTTAACCTATCAGTTGGCAGCCTGTTTTAAAATTTGAAGTGGTGTTCATATGTCAGATATGCATCTCATACTAATACATGTAGATTGACGAATTACATGTATATACTTGACATGTTTTTTTATTTCTACAGCATGAGAAGTATCCAATTCCTATCTTATTGAAATCAGGAATATATGTGCCAAATTTTCTCTAGTTGAAGCAGTTGGATGTGACCCTTTGCTTTCACGAGCACAATTTTCAAGCTATCACCATGATGCTCCATAATTGTCCTGTACTGAAATCACTGAAGCTGGTTCATGAGGTGCATAACCTATTTTATTTTTGTAACCTATATGTTTAGATTTTAATCATATGTGATATCATATGAATTAAGATTCTCTGATGAAAACCAACTTTTGGTTGCTGGATCTAACCTAATTTAACTATGCTCAACAAGTAAGTTTAGAATCTTTTTAAGTTCTTTTGTTTGTTTCTATTTCCTGCAATCAATAGGGCTATGATTGAGATTGAACTCCTTTATTTTTATTTTTAAGAGCAACTAGGATATAATTGGGGGATGACAGTACCTGATTTTATCTTGCTAGCCACTATCAAGCTTTCAAAAAAAAAAAAAAAGACAATACCTGATTTTATTCAATATGATCTGTATAATTCCGACTAAAACTTCCATATATAGCTTAGTTTCAATTTGATCTGATTTTATTTGGTTTTTCAAATTCTCTAGTATATTGCTACTAATTTTTTTTATATTTTTCTACTTCAGATTGCCGAGTTCAATGGTAATTGGTCAAGAGAAAGGAAAAGGATAGATTGGGAATCAAAACTGCCTCGTAATGTTGATGGTAATTGCTGTTATACTTATTTCAAAAATCTTGATTTGGAGGAGGAAAGTAAAGAATTCAAAAAGTTGTTGAGTAAGAACGTAGCTCTAAAAGCCAAGTTCGTAACTAGGACTTGCATAGTCCAGCTCAATAAAACCATTTTCTTTGCTTTGCTTTCGCTTGTATTGATTATTACTTTGTGGTAGCTAATATTATTAAATTAATATGCTAGCTGTGTGTCATGTTGACATGGTTTTACTTATGTCTGCATGTTTTAATTATTATTTGGGGCTCACTGTTATATATGTAAAGTTGGAGTACTCAATTTCTTTTAGATAAAATTATAAATCAACTGAGTTATATTCCAGCTAATTTAACTCAGCTGAAGATTCACTTTTAACAGTTTAACAAGTAATTAATACCAAAATGAAAGAGAGAGAACGAAAAAAAGAAAAAAGGAATGAATTTTTTTTTTCTATAAAAGTTATGTGCGTATTCAGTTCCATCGAATTTGATGCTAAAATTTCGAATTATCAATTTAATAAAAAAAAAATCAAGAATCAGTGCTCTTATCAAAGTTTAGCAAAAGATTATTATCATCAGTCGGAAGTAGATTCAATAAAATAAAAGTCAAGAATCAGTGCACCTTTTAAAGTTTAACAAAAGATAATTAATATCATTCGAAAGTTTAACTTACTTGTTTAACCGAATTATATATGAACTTGATTGGTTCTATGATGTTATTATTTGAGAAGGATATTTAATTTTGCGTGAAGTGCAACTTTTTTAAATATCTTTGAATATTAACTTGTCGACTTCAACACTAACTACAAATCTACCCACAATGGTAATGCTTGTTTGTCCAGAATAGTAGTTCGCTTATATTAATAATGAAGTAGTTTTTAGTTATTAGTGCAAATCTCTTAAATATTTTTATATTAGATTTTTCCATGCTTATATAAGTCAATAATATTGTAGTTTAAATTTGTTCTTAAAATATGTTGCAAATTAATTTGACACAACAATACTTTTGATGCTTTTTTCTATAATTAATTATATTCCACTTTGACATATATTATACTAAAATTTGAATGGAGAGTAGATACTACTTTTACCCAATTATGTGGTCCTCATCACGTACTGAACCGGATCCGAACTGAAAACAATCTGGATCCGAATATAATATGATTAAAAAATATAACGGGTTAAATTATAGATACGGTTACAAAATTAATAATTAAATATTCCATCTGGGACCGATATTGCAATGTATATGATATGAGTTTGATTTAATTATCCGACCCATGCACAACCGAATCCAACCTGATATACAATGCTAATACAATTATCTCTATTCTTATATTAAGCACATAGATGTTCTGATTCGTCAATATGATTGATAATTGATTGGTCATGCTTTCAGTTTTTTTTTCTATTTTTTATATCATATAAAGAATGTTATTTGTCATTTAATAATCTCATTTAAGTAAATATGATTATATTATATATATATATATATATATATATATATATATATATATATATTTTAGGTATACAAATGCATATAAAATCCTAAGAAGAGGAGGATAAGCCTTATAATAATAACAAAAGTAGAAATATGAAAACAGAATGTGTCATAATATGACAACAACAAATAATACAACTTATTTGATGATTTTATTCCTCTTGTTTCTCCATTAAGCGACATAACAAAAAAAAACTGTTATGTACCAGTAAAAAAGAAAGCTCATAGGTATGTCAATAAAATGATGAGTTCTACATTTATAAGAGAATATGTTGGTTTATTTTTTTATTATTAAATGATTGTTCTTTCATTGGTATATTTTCTTTTATGATTATGTGTCATTTTGTATTATTTTTTGTTTGTTATAATATGTCTTTGTTGCAACGTACGGTCACGATACTAGTTTATAATTAAATAATATAAAAATATATATTATAACTATAGAAATGGCAACCATTGTTTGTTAGACAATTATTTATAATTAATTAATACAAAAATATAGATTAATAACTATGGAAAGGCTCTAATAGCATAAAGTTTTAACGAGAATAGTTATTTTCTATTGATATTGTTTTTTTATGAATTGTTGTTATGTTTTACACTCTCTGACATGGGTATTTTTATATCCTTTTGAGTTTTATTGTATCGATGGTACTTAGTACCAATGGTAACTTTCTACTAAACAATAAATATACTTATTAAATATACTTATTAATTTTCCTATTTATAATTTTGCCCTTCTAACAATTTCTATTTCAACATTTAGCATCTCCCATAAAATATCAAGTGTGTGCTTGTAGTCTAGTGGTTCAAATTCCAGTGGCCACTAGCTTTGTATTATTCGTTCTTATGTTTCAGCTCTCTCCATCTAAATTTTCTAGTTCCACCCACTACTAGAATTTCCGCTTTTTCCATGCGTAGCAATGTTATTTCCAAGGGGAGGAAGGGCTCATGGAAAAGAAATCAAGTTTTCTGACACACTCAACCATTTCCAACGGCTTTCCCATGGAAATAGTAGCGCATGGAAATCCCTGATGTCCGCTCATGGAAATGTTACCTATTCGCCGTTGGAAATACTTTTGCATGACCCATGACCCGCCAAACAGACCGAATACTATATTTTATTGATAGCCCATGGAAATACCTCATGAGCTACCCTTGGAAATAAAATGGAAGTAGTGAGACCTATTATTTCCATGAGCAGCCCTTGGAAATGTTTTGGTTAGTTTGTTTATATTATATTATAGTGGAGGTTCATGAAAATACTGGAGCACTATGCTCTTGGAAATGTTTTATGGATTCAGTTTATATTATTTTATAGTTGAACTTGTTATTTCCATGAGTCTACCGTTGGAAAAGTTAAGTTCCTGGAGACAGCAACGTTTCTGTTTATTTGACATGTTCCTTTAAATGTTCAACAAAATTAAATCACAGCAGCATACAAATATTCAATTGTGATATTTAAAATGAAACATACAAATAATTGATTCACCCAAAAAATAATTGTACAAACATTGTGACACAACACACATACAACTATTAATTCACCAATTAAAACTCTTAATTAGAATCATCATAGGCTCATTTTGAATGATGAATTTTATTATAACTCACAACAACAACAAGTATAATGATTTTTTTAGAGAAGCAAAATGATAGTACAAATTTATATCAATGGCATAATCTATCCATATGTGAGCCCACAATCAAATATCTGAAAACCCAATATTTACTTATTTTATCTCAAATGTGCAGCTAGGCTCTACAATAATTTAATTAAGTCCCAATGCATATGAAAACCAACAGAAAATTCATTGTTCTAGTTTAAATAAATAAACAACAACAAGGACAAACATGAAATTAATGAATTTCCTGTATAGAAGATGACAGTCCATTTGATTCCAGCATCAATAGAACACCTAAATTCAACCACAACCAATTGTCCTAATTTGTGCATATTTCCCATTTATCTCTAATTAAAGCTGATTTATCATCTGAGCATAAGATCAAATTCAACAAGAAATTAAAAAATTAATTAGATTTCGAGAAAGGGCAAGTCTTTTCTTCTTAGAGAGTAGCTTATTCTCATTAATCATGCCACCACCACTCATTGTAGTGTTGCTCGCACCTTCCCTGCACTTGTCTGGTACGGTAACCTTCCCCAAGCATTGACTAAGCACCAAGCATTAACTAAAGATCATATAATTCAAATTTAAAGAACTTCACTAAATTATTTGAAAATGTAAAGAAGAATGTCAGTGTCCAGCATTTTAATTATATAGGCCAAAATACCATCAAAAGTATCTTCTAGTTCCCCAACGTAATAATATTCTATAAATTACTTTTGATTTTGGCAATAGAGAGAAATTTATGAAAGAAGAGATTTTGAAGCTCCATTTCAAGTCAAATAACACAAACTACAATTAATTAGCCAATCTTTCCACATAATATCCTGAGAAATGCAAAGAACTAACAGATGTCAGATCCCAAATTTTGACCTAATAATTAAATTGATAATCACAATTGAAGAAACCTATTGGAAATGCAAATAAATGCAAAGAAATGCAAAGAAGTAACCTGTGAGAATCTTTCCCAGCTAGAGCCATTATATTTACATCATTTGATGAGTCCCTTACAAATAAAGAAATGCAATGACACATGATTTTTGGCATGTACCATATATACATCTGTTGGTTCTTGTTTGATTAGTGCTTTTTGAGACTATTATGGCATATATATCTTATTTGTTTCTATTAAAACTATAAGAAGAACCAATCATATCATCAGAGCTGCTGGTACATGCATATAATTGTTGGTACACGGTACTGCACATTGTTGTGATAAATCTAACTATCTTATGGCCGACACTCTTAGAAAAATTAAAGTCCAAAAGGAAAACTAACAAGTAATCACATTCATGCACATCTATTGGAACATACCACGATTTCTAGTTTACCACATTATTAATTGCCTAAAATAAAGTTTTTAACTAGTTAGGTTATAAGCAAACAACGGACATACATAATCATTCTAATCAAAGATGCCTATCTATGGTTGATTTATAAATCGGAACATAAGATCTTCGTGCTGGTTAGGTCAACATTGGTAAGAAATTTGTAGACACAAGTCGATACCAGTTCTAGAATTTTGTTTGCTTATGCTTTCTGAAATTAATGCTTGATGGCATTTTATTATACAGTTAGTCTTGCTGTGCCAGAAAAAAAAAGATTTAGTGGAAAGTCAAGACTAATAACACCAGCACAGGAACTCCTGTTTATTACTTCTCAATTAATGTATAGAAAACCATCAAAAAATAGGTAATTTCAAAATTACATGAATTTATAAGAGATACCTGTCAGACTCGTCAGTCCAACTGAACCTTTGACTCCTAACAGATCTCCTGAAAAGGCCATGAGCAGTTCTAAATTGTGAAACTGGTCTTTTTCTCTTTCTAGCGGTTACTCTAGCAGTAGAGGCAGCAAGTAGAGAGCACCCAATCTCCTAGATAAAGGCCCTGCAGAAATCATGTGACCTGAAAACATAAACATCTCCAATAAGTTTGGAATGTAGAGAAGGCGTGGTTAATTGAAGATTTTCAAAAGCCAAATTAAAGAATCCTTGAGAACTAATTGAAATAGGCTGTTGCAACCTATATTGGGTTTAAAATTAATCTTCAAGTCAGGGATACGTTGGAACTTGGAACTGAACTAACCTTAATTGTAAAACCATCACTTTTATGCTAAATTAATTGTTAGCACAAGCTAAGCCTCGATCGCAGGAATGCTATTCCAACCAAATTGAGTCAAAATGGCTTTATATGGCTTATTTGCACAAAAATTTGTACCAGGCACGATAAATGACTGGTACTGGCCATTCCAAATGGTTGAATAGCAGCATCAATTAGCTATAATTACACCAATAGTTCACTTAATATCATACCAATACAATGTGTGTACGGTGATTGGATGAAATATGAAGAATTCTTAATAGGTCTAGCTTCAAATATGTAAGAGAAATTTCTCTCCGTCCATATTCTCTTTAAATCAGCCAAGGTCAGGCAATTCCCCTGAAAGTCAAACAAAAAGGACAATAAAGAGAAACTTATAAACTAAAATGAGAAAGGAGAAAAAGAAAGGAATTTAAAACAAAAGTTGAGTAAAGGTGAAAGGCTAACAATACCTGAGTAAACTCGTCTAACAATTCATCTATATCCAGCTTGAATGGTTTTAGATCCATTGAAAAACAACCGAGTAGCACTGGGACAGGTAGCCGCCTACTAAATCCTTATCAAACGCTTGATAAGCCAAATCAAATAATTCGAGAATCTAATGGGGCATTTCTACAAACACCTGTAAGGCGCGAACAAGAGAAAAAGAGACGGTAACTCGCCGAGTAGGCGAGCACATCAGTCGGAGTCGTGACTCGTGACAGTGACCGCCTCAAGCACACCAGAGAAAGGGAAGGCAAAAATCCCCCTTGGGTTTCAACCTTGGGAGCGGTGGCTTCCTCAATCGCGGCGGCCGATCAGAACCTGAAGTGGTGAAGGGAAAGGGAGGAGTCGAGGAGAGAGAGAGAGACAGTGAGAGAGATAGTGAATAAAAAAACTGTGGCACTGGATGGTTTTGTTTGGAGGTTTTAGAGGGAAACGAATTGGTTTTAGAGGGAAACGAAAAGTGGGGAAGACTATGAGAAGAGAAAAATTTAGCTAAGGAGAAAAGATGAATTTTTCAAAGAGGAATCCTCTCTGGATGCGATAGGGGAACAAAAAAAATTGGCCAGTATAGATTTAGATTTAACAGAGCAGTTTTAGCTTCAAGAAGTTTGTTAAATATATTGGACGTTCTTTAATTTATATAGGTTGTGTGCTGCATAAAATCAAAACTGCTCTGCTAATAAAATCGCTCAAATGATAACATCAGGACCATTCATTGTTTATCAGACGGCTCGGAGCTTGATATTTACTAATTAGATGATGCATGTACAATAAATAATATGAAAATAATTAAATTTTAAATTAATCTCTTTTACATCTTTTATGGCCAAATCATACTAATAATTGTCAATTTTAAATAATTTCATGATTATTTGTCCCTTCAAATTTAGTCAATATTCGCGAACCGTTCATTTTCACGTGAGCGATCGACGGTCGATCTGAAATGAAATGATTCCAAATTTGTTTTGAAATGATCAAGGGAAAACATTGAACGTAACCAACATAATTTTTTTGAAGTTTTATTATGTCCAAGCTTCGATCCAACATGAATTATTTATAGCCCTTCGATGTTTCGATATTCCGTCATCTCGATGGATAGGTAAATAAAAATAAAATTTCATCAAAATTTGCTGCAGGAATATATATGCAGTGCTCTTTCATTTCAACGGTTCCGATCGCCCGACGGACGACGTGTTTACGTGCGCCTTCATTAACTCACAAAGCAAGAGTTTATGTTTCATAAGACATGAACTCTTGCTTTGTGAGTTAATGAAGGCGCACGTAAACACATCGTCTGTCGGGCGATCGGAACCGTTGAAATGAAAGAGCACTGCATATATATTCCTGCAGCAAATTTTGATGAAATTTTATTTTTATTTACTTATCCATCGAGATGACGGAATATCGAAACATCAAAGGGCTATAAATGATTCATGTTGGATCGAAGCTTGGACATAATAAAACTTCATAATTTTTAGTTTGATTACGTTCAATGTTGTCCCTTGATCATTTCAAAACAAATTTGGAATCATTTCATTGCAGATCGACCGTCGATCGGTCACGTGAAAATGAACGGTTCGCAAATATTTACTAAATTTGAAGGGACAAATAATCATGAAAATCTATAAAATTTACAATTATAAGTATACTTTGGGCATAAAAACTGTAACAAATTTAAAAAAATATTTTTTGAAATTTTTTCATATTATTTTCAGTAAATGCATTAACTAATTTGTTAATATATAAATCTGAACCGTTCGATTGAAAATGTGTTGTCCTGATGTCTTCATTTAAGAGTTTGTGGGTAGGGAGTCTTTATTATCTGAGGTAGCATAATATTTTTGTTTAGATCCGAACCTAGGCGATACACAGGATCCTTTAATATTCGTGCGTAATTATGATCAGACGGCTCCGATCTAAATCCAAATATTATATTACCTCAGAGTATATGAATTGGTGGGTAGGTCTCCCAGCACAATACAAAGCCCCTTCTCCTCTCCTCTGTGTACTTTCCAAATAAACCAAGCTTGTATCAAAACCCCAAAATTTTCGCTTTCCCTCCTTTAGTTCCCTCCGAAATTTCACGCTCTCCCAAAATTCTTTTCATCTCCCGCTTTCCTTCGCCGCTCTCTCTCTTCTTCACTAAACCCTAGCCTTGCTAGCCATCACCATCGCCAGTCTCCCTATTCCTCACATATCGCCCGTCTTCCTCACTAGGCCTCCTTCGCCCCTACTCTGCTACCTCCTCCGTCGCACCCTAAAGTAACCCTAGCCACTACCTCGTCACACCCTAAACCCTAGCCGTGGATGCCTCAAACTCTCAGCCTCCAGCGAAAAAGAAGCGAGTTGAGCATAGCTAGTTGCCCAGTCCATTAGATGCCGTGAATCCCCAAGTTGGCGACGCTGAGAAGTCAAAAGGTGTTCGATGCACTTAAAAAGCTTGATTTTATCAAATACCGTAAGTAATCCATTTCATCATTTAATTCAGATTTGTAGTCCATGCACTTCAAAAGCTTGAATTTTTTTAGATGATTTTATTGAATACATTAATGCATTAAAGGTGTTCGATGAAATGCTCAAACCAAAAATAGATTTTAGATGAGGGTAGTGGAGTTGTCAATGATTGTGTTCAGATCTTTGATTGTCGGCTCCATGGCTGTTCTCAGAATTTAGTAACCCCGGTAAGTTTGGATCTGATGTCACTATATAGTTCAAAATTAGTATTCGATCAACAGTACTGATGTCACTATATAGTTTGGATCTGATGTCACTATATAAATTGGGCATGGCAATCTAAATTTGGATGCTGTTTTTTTCTGTCTGTTTTTATAGGCTTGGTTGGAGTATATTTGCACAAATGAATTGGAGCCTATGTAGCAATCTAGAATAATGATGTATATTTACAGTCGAACTTTTATCCAATACAACAATTATTAAAGGATATATTCTATTTGTACCCTTTTTGGCCTTTCTTCATCATTTGTGCTGTGTTTTGTTTAAAACAGGCAGAGGTGCTGGAACTTGACCCAAGGGATGTCAATGTTCCAGTAGTTTGTGGCCATGCTGGTGTGACAATTCTACCCCTCCTGTCCCAGGTATGAGCCGTATGGCCACATCTCTCTCTGTTTTTTTTTTAATCCTTGGCAGAGGCTGCCGCATCTCTCTCTTTCTCTCTCTGTCAGTCACAACTAATTAATTTTCACAGGTAAAACCTCCTTCAAGCTTCACACCAGAAGAAGTTGCTTATTTAACGGACCGCATACAGAATGGGGGAACAGAAGTAGTTGAGGTATTGGTGTTCTTTCATTGTTATTGGTATTATCAAGACTTCTTGCTCATTAATTTTTTTTTTTTCTTAACTTTCATGTTCAGTACTCAGTACCAAATTTAGCTGCTGGTTAACCTCAGTAACTGTATCCAACATTTGACAGTAGTTTATTTTCCTTGATTTTATGTCAATTTCTGTCTTTTGAAATATTCAACAGGCTGGTGGATCTATTTTCCAAAGGAAATTAATAATAAAAATGAAGACAGCTATTAACATTTGATCTTTTTATTGTTTCAATAAAACTTTTTTTTAATTCAGGCAAAAGCTGGTACAGGCTCAGCTACATTATCAATGGTTAGTGTTCATAAACTTGTCAGTGCCATTACTGCCATGTTTCAATATTTTAGCCAATTTGTCATTGATCATATGTTAATGGTACTGGTTTTAAGGCTTATGCGGCTGCTCAATTCGCTGATGCATGCTTGCGTGGATTGCGTGGAGATGCTGGTATTGTGGAGTGCTCCTATGTTGCTTCTCAGGTTCTCTCTCTACATGATTTGATATTTGGTTGAGTTTGATTTTGGTTAGCCATTATCAGACAACTTGTGCATTATAATTGATTTTGCTTCACTCTGGCTTTTATGTTGTTAATAAGCAACTAAAAGGCAAAAAACGATATAAACTGAATCGGACCACTTGGTACCTGCCTTTTAGTTTTCTGATTTCATCAATGAAATCGGTGGGCTATGTTTACTTTTCTCACAAAAAAAAATTTGGTGTTAGCGTGTACCAGTTTCACATATTTGTACGTGCTGTCCTGAACAAAGGAAATGAAAATCCAAGACTAAATTTCTTGTCTAATTACAAACATTTATTAAGCTTTTCTTCTGACTATGTCTATAATTCTGTTTTGGTTAAGGTGACCGAGCTTCCTTTCTTTGCCTCAAAAGTACGTCTAGGTAGAGGAGGTGTGGAGGAAATTATGCCCCCTGGGTCCATTAAATGAATTTGAAGAGGTAAAATCTCTTTTGTTTCCTAATAATCTGTATTGTATTGATCGACTTATTTTCAGGTGTTCTAGTAATATAAATTTTATTTGGCTTATTCCAGTCTTCCAAAAAAACTAAACTTAGTATTTCAAACCTGGAAATGGCAGGTCTGGATTAGAGAAGGCAAAGAAGGAATTGGCAGAGAGTATACACAAGGGAGTTTCGTTCATTAAGAGTATACACAAGGGAGTATCAGCAAACTAGGTGGTAATTATTATGTGAATTTTTGTTAACTCATAGTGGGTGTATTTTGGGTGTATTAGCAATGTGCAATTACACAGGGATAGTGTATTAATGGGTTTTTCACATTTTGTTGGTACAATGTATGTTGATTATGTTATGTTAATGATTTATGTCTATTAAATGCTTTATGTTGTATTTTTCTCAATTGTCTTTTCTATCTATTTGTAAGATGTATTTATGTTTATTAGTTTCAATGAGAAGTTGGGATTGTAAAGGATTATTGGGTCGGTACATGGAGGATTGTTCATATGTGGGCATTCTGGTACCAAAAAAAGGAGGTCAGTATTTCTGTGGGTATGTCCAAGGAAATAGTAGCGCCCAGATCTGACCAGGTGGGCCCACTTTCACTGGCCATGGAAATGCTGGAGTGGGTCCCACGTAAACTGCCTTTGGAAATACTCAAGTGGGTCCCACGTAGATTGCCATGGAAATACTCGGGCATCTTCCTTGGAAATAGACAGGTGGGACCCACGCTCCCTCCCTTGGAAATACTTGGTGGGTCCCTCGTTTGATCCCCTTGGAAAAACTAAGGTGGGCCCCACGAATGCTCCCCATGGAAATAATCCAGACGGTGGCCAAGTTTGAAAGTTTTTCCATGCGCCCTTTTTCCATGAGCAGCCTCATGAAAAAAGCCAGAATCAGGTATTTCCACCGGCGCCCTTGGAAATACTGACTATTTCCAACGAGGGTATTAGCAACGGAAGTTTTTCCATGGGTATCGCATGGAAAAAGCCATTTTTGGGCTTTTTCCATGCGTAAGCCCATGGAAAAAGTCATCTTTCTCCCCATGGAAAATGCGGAAATTCTAGTAGTGACAAGTCTTCATATGTTTACCTCCCGTTGGGTTTCACAATGAATTTTTCTCGCATGATTAAATATTTGACAGAAAATAATTTATTTTAATAAATCAAATATCTTCCTATATAATAAGTCATATATTATTGCAATAATATTAACATTTCTTTTTTGTCATAATTTGTACAAACGAAGTAACCTTTTGAGTATTACAGGTTGCATCATTTCCGATTGGCCATCTACTTGCGAAAATTCTACCGGAGAAGAAATCCGTATTCCGGATGCGGCCATCGTCTTCTCTCTGAACCCGGGTCCATTTACCATAAAGGAGCACATGCTCATTTCTATTTTTGCGAATGCGGGCTATGCGTTCGGAAATGGAGGTGCTTATGCTGTCATGATATTGATATCATCAGAGCATTCTATCATAGACATATCTCCTTTCTCGCTAGTTGGCTTCTCATCATTACCACTCAAGTAATTGTTCTCGCTTCTCAGCTTTATTTTCTAGAGAGGGTGTAAAGATATTGGTAGAGCTAATTTAGCTTCATGCAGTGCACAAACTAACAAAGAAAATAAAAATTATATAATTAATATGATGTATGAAGTCAAATCAGCTCTGTCAATATCTTTACCTAAAGGGTGTGCCAGGGGCACCTGGCTTTTCCTCAATCACAGTCTCACTTTACACTAATTAGAAAACAGAATGCAAATAAGTATACAATAATCTTTTGTTATTGTTATTTATTTTTGTAATCGTCACTGTTGCTTTTGTTAATTTTGTTAATTTTGTGTGTTAGGTGCTGGGATATGGATGGGCTGGATTGATGAGGAAATATGTGGTGGAGCCGGCCCATATGTGGTGGCCCGGTACACTTGCTCAAATAGCCCTCTTCAGGTACTTAATCAATTTCTTTTTATACATTTTTTTGTTTTTGAAAGTTAGCGACTTTAAGTGTCAATTAATAATTTCATTGATAAAAAAAATGAACTTACAACGAGTCAAATGACTCTAAATCTAAATCCACTCTTTTATTCTCACAAAATCCTCCAAACTACTCTAAATAGCTCTAATCTCACTTATATACACTCATAATTACTCTATTACTTTTTTCTATCGCTCTCTACGACTGGATCGGATTTTTCGACCGCCGCTGCGCTCCAATGACCGGATTTACTCACCCGCACTCCGACCGAGATAGCATAGAGACTCAACGCTCCGAATTCCGACGATACCATGCTTTCGGTTGCGACCGGCTCCGGTTCCTCTCCTCTCTCTCATTCTCCTCTCTATCAAGGCAA
>JAJGRW010004890.1:0-53071 GCA_025461045.1 Carex parvula | reverse complement strand
GATAATACCAGTAATCGTATTGTTGCTCGATTTTTGTTAGCTTCTGGAATTTTTCTTGTCATTTGCTCTACTTAATATGCCATGCTTATCCTTGTTTCTTTTTCCTGTGAACTTTAGGAAAAAGCCCGTCAAGGGGAAATATGACCTTTGTCTATGATGAAGCTGTTGAAAATTGGTCAACCAAGGATTTCAATTTTTCATACAGCGTAAGTTATTTTTATTCTTTTAATTTTCTAAATGTAGCTCTTTCCTGGTTTGCATTTGGGATGTTTCTGTGTAGTGCTTTATTAGAGCACATGACATGATACCATACTTGTGGTGGCATAGTATGAAACAGGTGTTATCCATATTCTTCCGATCTCAAAATTTCCTTTATTTGCCTTTTAATATTTTTTAAATCTTGCATCTGAGAATTAAACAGTGTTTAATTAAACCCAAAAAGAAAACTCAAAGCCCCTCAAATACTTAGTTTTACTGGAAAGTAAATATATTTTTAAGGTAATACAACTTACCAGTGCTTAGCTTTATGGGAAAGTAGGTAATTTTTCGAGGTATAATATGGAAGTCTATGAAGGTAAGTTTATGCATCAATAGAAAAGCTTGCTTGGCTGTTCAAAACTGTTGTCCACATTTTTTATGTACATGATTTTTTTTTTCAGGTACATTCTGCTGATGTATTTGGTGGGCTCCTCTTGCAATCTGCTTCAGTTCAAGATTATGATCAGAGAGACATGTTTTGCCTTTTCCTCATTCCTGGCAATAATAAAAAAAGAAAGGTTAGATTAACATTAATATCCTGCCAAGTGTTATTCAATGATGGATTGATGAAATTGGGGATGCTATATTTTGATGGTCTCGACATTAGCAATAGAGAAACAAAAAAAGAACCAATAAAAAATTGTAATTGATTCAAACTGGGATATGTAATATCAAACAAATGTGTTGTGGTGGTACCTGTTTGCAATTAAAGCTTCATGGATTTTGATGGCATGAAATTTGGTATTAGTTATTCTATCCAATATATCTGGCAATGAATATAACATTATTTCATTATTGTACATGGGTGTTAAATTGGTCATTCTAGTAGTTAGATGTACTGATATTGTACCTGTCACTCAGTCTGGTATATACCTGTTGGTAAAACCAATTTTCATATTTCTTAATAGTATGAAAGTGTGCTAGTGATAAATTAGACCCTGATTTGGATTATAAAATAAACAGGTATTTAAAAGGGAAGTTGTTTTTTCTGATTGATACGAGTGGGAGCATGCAAAGGAAGCCAATAGCAGAGTGTGACAAAATGCACTGTGTTCGCCTCTCTGTTGGAACTGACTGACCAAGACTTCTTCAAACCTTGTATCTTCATCCGATGAGTGTGTGCTCTTTTTCGACCTGTCTTGTACCGGCTACTGAGGAAATGGTTGAGAGTGCAAACCAATGGATGGGTACAAATCTTGTTGCAAAAGGAGGGCACCAACATTTCACGCCCCTTAGATCAGGTACTTGCTGTCAGTTATGAGCCGACATTTTTTACATTTTTAAATTGCATCAGTGTTGGGTCTTTGCTAGTATGATACTGAGCTGTACCAATCGGAGAACGAATAATAGTGCTAAAATAGGTTGTATCGGATAATAATTTTATTTCCCTAAAAGTTTCACAATTGTGCCTTCATTTATGACAGGTAATGGAGTCACTAGCGAATACAAAAGGTTCCATCCCTCATATTTTTCTTATAACAGATGGAACGGTGGAAGATGAGAGAAATATTTGCGCAAACGTACAAACTACGATTTCAAATACCAAATCAATAGTCCCCCGAATATCTACCTTTGGTATAGGTAAAGGCCATATGAGAATTCATGTATCTTTACTTAGAAAATTTTTGTTTGCACATTTGTGTACCTTATACATTTGAACCTATAAAAGGGGTTGTGGTATCCATTGACAATGGATTTACTTGACAATTCTCATAAATAACAGTTACTTGTGTATCACTTGTTGCATAAAAAAATGAATTCTTTTGTGCAAGTTTTATGGTATATCAACCAACTTGAAATTTTCAATGGTACATATTTGAAGTGCTTTTGATGGAATATCAAATAAGACTTTAATTACATGAAATTCAATACACAGTTTATAAGGCTACCAGCAGGGCTACAGGAATTTTTTTTTTTTTTTTCCAATTTTCATTATTCTTCCTCTTGATTTGTGAAATATTGTCAAAATTGTTAAGTTAATCCATTGTGTATTGATCCAAACCTATTAAAAAAGCATAACCAGCATATTTAGGAAATGCCAATTTTAAGTAGGCTTAAATTAGTTAGGGCATTTGCAATTTTCAATAACTTTGATCATATAAGACCATTGACTCAAAACTGTTATATTCACAGTATGTGTATTGATGCATTACAAAACCAAAATTTTGATTTTTATGTTATCTGAAAATGATTTCAGGATTATTTTGCAACCACTATTTCTTGCGTATGTTAGCATCAATTGGTAGGGGCCACTACGATGCAGAATATGATCCAGGTACAGCACTTTCTTTGAAATCTCATCTCAATAAAGGTTTTTTTTGAGTAATTGGCAGAGGCTGCCAACCAAATTTATTGAAATTCATCTAAATAAAATAATAGTTGGTACAAGGACACTGCCGTTGAAATTAGATTGCAATTGACATTGATCAATTACCTTCCATCATAAAATACATTGATCAATTTGGTTTTCTAAGTTGGACAAATACATAAAATTTCTTAATTGAACAAATCGTAGTTTGCTCCTTCAAATATTATTCAAATTTTAGTTAGTTGTTTGACACTTCTTTATGCATTTGTAGATTCCATTGAGAGCAGGATGCGAGCATGGTTTAGAAGATGTTCACGCACTACACTAGCAAATATGACGATTGATGCTTTCAATAACGTTGATGACTCTGAGTTCGAGGTAACTTTTCAATTAAAATATCATTACACTTCATAATTCTAATACCCACCCCCTCCCCCCCCCCCTCTCCCACACACCCACACCAAATCAATAAATGTATTATTAATTGATTAATTAAGTAAAAATAATAGAAAAAGATAAACTAACCTAATGAATATTTTGGGATACTTAATGGTTGCTATGGTGTATGTTTCAGGTGTACCCACAAAACATCCCTGATATATCAGCTGGTTGCATCACGTGTATTTATGGGAGATACAAAGGAGAACTCCCAAATTCAGTTAAAGCCAAGGGTTGCCTAGCTGACATGAGTGCAATTGAGATTGATCTCAAGGTTGAGCACGCCAAGGATATGCACCTTGAGAAAGTAAATCTTTTGTTGTTGTTGTTGTTCGTCTTCTTATGTTGTTCTTAATTATACATATATACTCTTAAACAGTGTGCTTGTTTGTATAATTGTATGACTTGTTGTTTTTACTAGGTATTTGCAAGACGACACATTGACTTTCTGACGGCACAGGCTTGGCTTTATGAAAACAAACAGCTTGAGAACAAGGTAACAACTTAGAATCCTCAAAACTATAATTCTTTTCCCTTAGACATGGTTAATATATTTTGGCATACAAGATTTCACACATTAATATACAATATAAGTACAAGGCAAAGCGAACTAGGTCTGGAACCTAGTAGTGTTCTTTCTATATGATCATGATAATCTTGTATTCTGTTTCGACTGTTAAATCTTAATGCTGCTATAGTTCTGTCTTGTATTAATATTTCATATCACTTGATGTTTTTCTCTCAATATTCTTTTCTGCAGATAACTAAGTTGAGCATACAAAATAGCGTTCCGTCAGAATATACACATATGATCATGCTCCAAAAAGATTCAGTAAAAGATGACACATCAAAGGTGTGCTACCCTTTTCTTACAAATTATTATGCTTCAATCATTCTTGTCTTGAATCATTTATATGGTTGTCCTAATAATTATTTGACACCTTGGAATAGGCTAAGAAGCATGAGTTAAACAAACACACTGGCCCCGAGGAGAGATTACCAATCCTAATTCATGGCCTAGCCATCGGATTTGGCAACTTAACTGCAACACGGGATAACACACCAATTAACTTTGGTGAGCTTAAACCTCCGGAAGCCCTGGATGTGATGTTCACGAAGGCTGCTGGCTGTTGTGGCAGTGTTGCCGATTGCTGTTGTTGCATGTGCCTGATCCGGGGTTGTTCCAAGGTGAATGGCCAGTGCTTTATTGTTATCACCCAGCTGTTTACCGCTCTGGCTTGCTTGGGCTGCCTCGAGTGCTGCTCTGAAGTATGTTGCTGCAGTTCTGATTCGTGATAGTGGATGTTTTGCTGTTTTGGGGTGCAGAGATATGTAAATTATGGTGTGCAGTGGGTAGTCTTTGTTGTAATGCTTCATGTAAAGTAAAGGTTAAGGCACTGTTATAAGGGAAATTAATTTGTGGAAAGTTGATATGCGTTTCCTCTATGGTGTCATAACTCACAAGGTAAGAAAGCTTTATATCTTAAATGTTATTGCTTGTTTATTAATCAGAATTATTTAGTATATTAGTTTGTCGTGGCACTTTTTTTAGAATATTAGATAATACTTTTTAAGGCGGGGAAAGTCTTAGTTGTGGAGAAAGACTAAGAAGTCTCTTGTCGTATTGTCTCGCAAAGTTTGGGAAAAGTTGGAAACTTGGAATTGGATTTAGGTTTTTCACTTGTCATGTTACAAAATTTTATAGTAAAAAACTTTACACATTTTTTTTTTCGGTTTATATAGTGGGCAGTATTGCAACATTTTAATACCACATGCAATATTAAAGTCCAGTGGGGACCTGACGTGGACATCTTCTCTTGTGAATAACTTCTTTGCCAACGGGGCGTCGGGGCGTGACCTCATCTTTATACTGACGTAAACTGATAAAAACAACTTTTTTGCTCATTAACTTTTATGCGGATGTAAATTTTTACTAATGTGTTCGCTGACAATAAAAGAGAATAAAAAGAACTAGTAATTTACATTAAACAATCTTAGCGGCTAGTAAGAGATTAATTTAAATTCGGCGACTGAATGACTGATTTATAAAAGAGAAATACAAACCAGTGTCGGTAAAACAATCTTCAACTCTTATCAATTATACAGAAATCATTGAATTCGGCTATTTTGACTTCCGTCAAATATGAGACAATTTATCTCTGTTTTTTTTATTATTGAAAACCTAGAAGTGGCTGATAATTCATGCTAAAAAATTGAAGGAGACTTGGAACAATTTATCCGGAGGAGCTAAACAGAAGATGCCCATAATATCTACAGGATAATTAAAAAGTCGCTCCACTTCTGATTTGCGTTACCATTTTTCACTCATTAAAATTGCTTCACTACGTTTTCAAAACATGCTTCAATAAATGAGCATTGCTAAGGTACTTGGGAGGGGACTTACAATAATAACTAAAGCATGCATGTCCTCTAAAACTTGAGTACACCAGTTCTTCTCAAATTTTCAATATGGACATGATAAACAAATAATAAAATACAAAATTGTCGTTACCATGTAGGCTTTTTTTTTCCTAGTGGTTAAAAAAGAATTGTCATTAGTCATTACCATGCTCAACAAAATTGTAAAGTTAACTCACAAAAGAACATGCAAAAATATCCGAATTAGATCAAGCAACGGAATTATAAAAGCTATAACTTACAGAAGAAAATAATGGACTGCACGTCCAAAAAGAACTAACTATATCGATCCTACTGAAGTAATTTTTCAATTTTGGAACCCTTCAGACCTAAATTCGATCTTCCTCAACAGGATTACTGTCTACAAATATCTCATTTTTGTGTTCATCGATTTCAACTTCGCCTTCTTTATTTCGTTTGACAGAAATGTGATGCATGGTTTCCTGTATTTTTGAAACACCCTTTCCGGCTGGCTCTATTGCTTGTGATATTGTCAATGCCACATCCTTAGCCACCTGTCAATCAGATAACATCATTATGTATCACTACCAGACACACTGGTACAGTGAGTTGTGAAAAGACGAGAAATTCGGACACCACCAACAATCGCCGATTATAGGGACTAGTTGCAGTGCTATGACCACTATGTACAAAACTTTATGATATCATATCCCAATATATTGTTGATTTTCAGAAATTTGTCAGAAAAGTGACGACCTCTGAAAGTTGGTCCAGATATCAACACAGTTCAATCAGTAAATCTATCCTTAATAATTCGTAATACAACTTACATGTTTTCCACCAACTAGAACCACATCTTGAATGCTTTCTCGAATGCTGGTACCAGGTGCTTCCACATGCATTTCTTTTGTCTCTACAATTGCTGGTTTTTCCTCTTTGCTATCATCTACTTTGACTTGGGTTTTAGTTTCCTCACATGTGACACCTCCATAAGTCGGAACAGGGAGGTATTGGTATGGTTCTGCCGAGAAGACATATACATGGGCTATAGCTGCAACAGCCATCTATAGAAGAAGTTGAACAATAGCTCTAGATCTTTCAATAATTATAGTGACAATAGATAAAAAAAATACGAAAAAAACTCGATCAAATCATTGTTGCTACAATACCAGTCCATTATTTTAGTGGTAATACTTCAGCACTTTGTTAGGGGCCCAAATTGATACTTATGCATTAATAATTATTAATCAGAGCTTAATTGGGGGGAATATTTGAGTATACTTGAGAAATGAACTTGGGACTGTTTTGCAGGCATGGAATAACAGAAAAACCAATTTGCAAATTCTCTGTAATTATAAGACTTAAAAAGAGAGATTAACCTCAATGCATATTAGAAAATTCTGAATTGCATTCTGCATTGTTCCAGTCTTTGGGAAAATCCCAAAATAACACATGATGGCAATAGCCACACCTTGCCACCAAGTGGCAAACACAATAGCCTTAAAGCTTATGAATTTTTCGAGTGGCCTGATGGGCTGCAACGTTTCATGTGTCACATGGTAGAATTGAACCAAGCAATATAAAGCCCACGATTGGCTGAAATTAATTACGAAAGCAATGTATGGATACCTGAAAGAAAAATTCAACAATGTCACTGAAGAAAATACTATAGCATATCGGTTGAGTAACTTGTATTAACCTAAAAATCACCTTGGGTTCACAAAATGTGGTAATTTCGATATTTGCTACTAACAGAAAATTCAGCACACTATATAAGAAAAGTTTATATGTTATTTTTTATGGATAGTTATGCATTTTAAAGAAATTTTGGTACCTCTTTGGGGTGGAAAAGTTCTTCTAGGCCAAAATTATCTTTATTTTTTTTAAATCTTCTAGGCCAAAATTATCAACATCATTAAAAAGGATAAGTATATTTGAGTGGTAATGAAAACACATACCCATAGTACCATTTGAACTCGCCATCACCATAGACCCCAAGAATCTCCAGAATCAAAGCCAAGAAGGCACATGTCGTCTTTAAAATCATCTACATTCATCGATATTAAGAAACAATATTTAAGAAAATTTGGAAGTAATGAAGCAACATAAGATCTTAAGAAATAAAATTCCACAACACAATGTAGTTTGAGGTTCTGTGATGGAGACATCTAGGTACAATAACTGGAAAAAGGACATTTTTTTCATTTTGGATAAACTAACATTCTTGCTCTGATTTATCATTCTTTTTTTATTAAAAATAATAACTGCACGTAGAAAATCTATTAACAAACTTTAATTGCTCACGCACATACTGCACAAGACCAAATTTCACTGTTGTATACATGTCTTTTCCAAGAATAGCCGGATGGCAGAAGAAATCACAAAATGATCCTTTCTTATTTTCCCCTTCCTCTCCTCCTTTCTCAAGTAATTCTTCTCGTAGCTCCTGGTTTGCTTTGTTTTCAAGCATTTCCACCACTCTTGGTTCACCACCTAAAATTTTATGTTGTGTCATAATGTTTTTTCAATATTTAATAACTGTTATACGTGCAGCCGAGACATACTGGAAACAAGGGACCACATTTTTTGGGAATGCACTTTTGCGAAAGCATTTTGGAGAGGCCTTTCAATGCAAATGAACCTAAGTTTCCGAGGCCAATCGGAATCGATCGTGGATGTTTGGTGGCACGGCAGAGGGGCACTAGGGAAAGAGCAATTAAAAACATGGGACTCATCGTGGGCGGCTGGTCTCTGGTCCCTGTGGAAGGAACGCAACAGGCGAACCTTTGCGGACAAAAGGAAACCGCCTCGCATGCTAATAAACGAGGTGGCGATGGACGTGCACAACTGGTTACACTTTAGCTGAATGCCATTCACAGAGGGCCTAGCAACATATAGATAGCTAGGGAGGCCCGTGTATGGGTGGTGGAGTACTGTACAGATTTCTTGCTTTGTTTTTGTTTTGTACATAGCTTTAGGATTTGTAATATTTTCTAAACCTTTTATTAATCAAATTGTTGGGGCATCCTGCCACTGACCTTCAAAAAAAAAAATAACTGTTATACTTGTACCTTTTTCATGATTAAACAATGATACTACTGGTATCATAAGGGACAACCAAGATTTGCAAATTTCTCATAGAGAGTGGTAGGCTAACCAAGACACGCGACCAAATAGCGCCCAAATGCATACAGTGCGAATGCCTCGTAGCAGTTTCTCAGGATATCACAAGTCATGGAGAATCTGGAGTCACACAATGATATTATCTGTGGATAGAAGTTTTGAAAAAGAGTTGTGCAAAGTATCAGGATGAAAATGTAAAAAAAGAAAAGCAAAAGCTACTTGGTTTGACCAACAACAAAATAATGTGAATTTTTTTTCTCTTGTGTTTATAATTTTGCAATAAATTATACTATAAGTCATTGAATTTCATTTCTAGTGGTTATTTTTCTTGTAAATTGCACCATGGTTATCGGGCACTCTTAAAATACTTCATATGAAAATGTCTGAAGTGATCTGATCACTTATTCTTCACATAACGAATTAGTTGCTATACAAAAGAATTGGGTGTTAATGTAAATAAAATAAACATTGGCTACACATACTGAAAGAATCCTAAATCTAAATGTTCTTACAGATTCAGTTGCATATACTGGGACCATAAATAGGACTGCAATTATCCATTTCTGCTCCTGCAACAAATTAAAGCACCAAAAGACAACAATCAAAGACCCTTCCCCCATCAAATAATGGAACACAGTTGCACAAAAATACAGACATCAGAATGATAAAATTTTCCTTCGCTTAATGCAAATTTTTTGTGTTACTACATTCACCAGTTATATATTTTTCTCCCATATATAGTTCTCTCCCCTCATAGTTCCGAAGAATGATGCACCTTACAATTATACTGACAAGGGATCGACATAAGTTTCTTTCTTTTTTCTAATTTTCATATGTCTTTTCTGTTTTTTCTATTTTATTATTGAATAATGGGCTGATATATGCCTAGATAATTAAAGGTCAAGAAGCTGGCAGTCTGGTCAAACCTATTTATTCAATCTCAAAATACTGGTACTGTTGTTTATTTCTTCTTTGAATCTCAAATTGCCGATACTACTGTCAGTGTGATCTCATAAAGTGTACATGAAACTTACTGAAGGATTTGTGTATGATCTTAGATGGCGAAATATCAGCATAAGGGAGAGAACCAGTGCAATCAGAGCAAATACACCTCCAGTAATTAAAGCGGGCAGATGAAGATTCTTATACACTTGAAAACTAGAAAATTCATCACTGGCCATCTCAAACTAAATCAACTCCTGATAACCAAAAAAATCAATTGTTAAGGCTTAATTAACCCTACATTTTTTTTATAAAAGAAGAAGATTTTTTTTTTTGAAATATATGAGTTTACCCATATATAAATTCAAGGGTAACTGAAAAACCCCAATTGCACATTTGATCTAAAAAATTGTTATATTTTCAATTTGCAGTATGAGAAAATGCCTTGTAATCGATCCTTGAAACTTCAATTTTGTCAAATTTATCCATAATATTTGCCTACATCCAAGCATAACAATACGAAATTCATAGAATGCTGCATGACCAGCATAAAAATGATCAGATTCGTCAAAAACAAATTATAACAAGAAAAACGCGGGATTAAAAAGCTCGTACTCGTACCTTTAAGAGAAGGTAAAATGCAGAGTAATACTTCGAAACAAGGAGGCGTACGGAAGAACGTGTGCAAGGGTGCCACCTATTTACCACGTGTCTCTTTTCTACTAACGTGTCTCGACTTGAGATAGTGGAGAAAGATATTATTTGAAGTAGTCAATTTCCTCATAAAAGCTACTTATTATCCACATCACTGAAATGGGCCTGGCCTTACGCACACATGCCAAAGAAATATTGCTGGAGTTTCATATGAAAGCTTTAAAAGGAATATCGAAAAGGATAGATTTCTTACCGAAGGCTGACTGCTCGCTAGCTGCAGGATGAGAATCAAAGTAGCAGGAGGAGCATTATTTGCAGGATTTTACTATTGGGTAGGTAAAATCTTTGGTCGGACTTAATAGGAGGGCCTAGAGCCACCCAGGCCATCGCTTTTGCTGCCACAGATTCTTTTATAAATGGGCAAATAACTCAGATTGCTCGGGGTTGGATAATCTATCAAATGCTGTGAATATCGGGCCTAACAAGTCCGGGAGAAAGGAGCATTGAAAAATACGGCTGCAAGCAAGCAAGTTGAATCCTAGGTTGGGGATGGGGATTGTAGGAACGTAGCCGAACATAGTACTAGCCAAAAAATGTATCTGCTATCGATTTCAAAGAAATCCATATAAATTTAGGGCAAATTCTTCTATGGGTATAAGGACCTATTTGTAAAATAAGTATATTTTTATTTTCAAAGTTCAAACAGTCGATCCGACCGTTCAACATTTTCTCCATATTACAATGTACTTGGAGGTCAAATTTTACATTTTTTTGAATTTTTTTACTATTTATTAAAATGGGTACAAAATTCAATGGTCTGAATTTGACTAATTTGTAAAATACTTAATAAATAGTAAAAAAATTCAAAAAAATATAAAATTTGACCTCCAAGTACATTTTAATATGGAGATAATGTTGAACGGTCGGATCGACTGTTTGAACTTTAAAAATAAATATATGCTCATTTTACAAATAGGTCCTTATGCCCATAGAAGTATCCCTCTAAATTTAGTATTATTTCTTCCATCCTCTTTATTTATTAAAGTTTCTATTTAATTATTTCAAAGCTAAAATGACAAATATACTTAAAAAAAAAGATTCTTTTCACTCACTTTTTTTTTCTCTGATCATTCTTATAAATTTTTCTGACAATCCGTGATGAATTTTGTGAATTTCAAAGTACAAATATTTTTTACTCGATTTTCTCTTTCAAATGAAATTCAGGAAGAAAATTTTTTGAGTTTTTTTTCTAGTTGTTTTTATTTTATTTTTAAAGTAAAAACTCATGAGCACTTTAAATTATAAAATTTTTAAATCTATTTAAATCTAATATGGAAACTATTTAAATATTTGACACAACTCCTTTAAACGGTTGTATACAGAGGCAGAGATTTAAATGATTGTAGATTGATATTTAAAAATTTGAAAATTTAAAGTGTCTATGGATTTTATTTTAAAAAATATGACTTCAAAATAACTCAAAAATATTTCTTCATTAATCACATTTGAAAAAAAAAATCGAGTAGAAAATATTTTTATTTTTAGATTCGTAAAATTCATTAACGATGGTAAAATGGACAAGAATGATTAGAAAAAAATAAAAAAAGTGGGGAAAAAAATATTTTCTTTTTTGGTTTGAAGACAAAATTATTTAGGAGTTAAAGCTACACAAATTTAAAATTTAAATGTTGCATTCAGAGGTTTAAATGTTTGTGAGTAGTACAATAAAATTTGTTGACAAAGAATATGAGCGTTTAAAAATTAGACAAAATTGAAAAAAAAAATTTCGGTTAAACTAGTTAGAAGGTGCGTTTAAATACGATGGTTCGGAGGCCCAGAACATTTCTCTGAGATATTATTGAGGATGGTGATAAAAATAAAAAGGATAGGATTCAGTCCTTTTTTCCTCAGCGCCTCTCCCCCTTGCTCTCTCTTTTCTGAGTGTTCGAAGAACAGGGCCTCTCGGCCATACGCGTCGCTTCCCTTCACTCCCTCTCGTGCAGCGATACTTTTGTATTCCTTGTACTATATATTGTCTAAATATTTTACCAGTCTCATCTCATAAAAGGAACTATTCAATTTCCCCTCCTTCACAAAGAGAACTGTCAAACATCAAAAGAGGAAGACGGTGTCGAGAGTTATGGTGGTTTTACAGTCCGTCTGCAAACCCTGCTTCGTGTTTCCCCTGCTTCTCGACTCTGGCAGAGCACTGGTGAGATACTCCGCAATCTCATTTCATCCAGGTAATTGATTCAAATTCGTCAAATTGAAGTCTTGATAATTCTAAAAGAACAATTGATAGTTTGTTATTTTTAAATTAGGAAAGAAAAAGACCAGAATTGTTTGTTGATTATATTGAATGTATGTATGTAGCAAGTAGGAGAAATGGGGAGAGCAGAGTTGTCAGGAGGAGTCAAGAAGAAGCTAAGGGGGAGAACGGTAGCGAAAGGAGAACTTTTCTCAGTTTAGAAGAGGCAGGGTTGGTTGAGATGTCTGGTCTAAGCACTCATGAGCGCTTCCTTTGTCGTCTCACAGTTTGTTTTCTTACCTTTATTCACCTTTTCAGCTCTTATTTTAATTCATCATAAAATGAAAGGCACAAATTCTTAAATTCAGTTTTAAGTTCTCAATGATTTACCTCTAGATTGGCATTGTAACAATACTTCTTCAGATAGTCAATCAATTTGTCAAAAAGTTTTTTCCATGGTCTGCAAACTCGGTTGAGTCGGACCGGAATCAGACCAGACTGAGCCAAGTTTTGGACTGAGTTACGCGGATAGCGAGTTTTAGATGAAAAATCGGGTTAAACAGTGTAAAATCGTATGAGTCAAGCGATTCTGATCCGATTCCTGACCGAGTCAGACCGATTTAGACAGATTATTCTGCATCACGTATCAGTGATGGTCTGCAATGGCGACGATTCTGCTTTTTTTTACCTCAATTTGGGTTTACCATTGTTGATTTGAGAAGAAAGAGAAAGGGTTGTCGATTTGGGAAGAACAAAAAGGAGAGATTTAAGACAAATTAATTCTTTTTCAATTTTTTTTCTTTTTATTAGTATAAAACAAGATTATGGCAAGAAAAATCCGAGTTTCCGATCCGATTCAGCCAATTCCGATTTCATGGTCAAGTGATCGATTCCAATTTTGCAAACCATGGTTTTTTCCTGTTCTGGTATGTAATTGTGTGAAGTACAATAATTTCATCTTATATTTCAGATATCATCACTGAATCTGTTAAGAGTAATATCAGAGCAGGAGGGAGTTGCCATAGAAGAGCTGAATGCTGGTCGAATATGTGATTGGTTCCTGAAAGACAAGCTCAAGAGGGAGCAGAATCCTGAATCTGCTGTTCTACAATGGGATGACCCTGTTTTTTGACTCAATTATCTTTCCAACTTTTTCATTGTAGGGAGAAAAAGGAAAAAGAAAGGTAAGAGGGAGGAGTTCTTTATTGAATAGAACAAATAGAAGTATATATTTGATCCATGTAAATTGATCTTACCATTTCTATGAAAAGACTCATGTACTTGGTCTCATCAATAAATTTGATGAAAATATCACTTGGACTTCTTGTCAAACATTATTATGTACGAAGTAGAATAAAACCTAAGTACCAATAAAAAAAAAGAGTAAAAATGTATGTGGAATAAGGAAACCTCGATGTATGGACAAAACATGATTTCAACGTGTAAAGGGTTTACTAATTTTTTTTAATCAATTGTGGAGGTTCGGCGCCTCAGCGGGTCGTTCTTAAGATCATCTTTGCCCACCCATGAACAGTTTGAAGCTTGAATGAACTTCTATAGGGGGGCCATGTATGGTACTGGAGTATCAGTTTTTGAAACTAACCTTTTTTACTTTGACAATTGAGGATTTAGAGGGCCCAACAGCACAAGAAAATACAGAGAATAGAATCTTGCAATTTACATGCATTGTTTTCCTCTTCTTTTTTTGAATAATTTTGGGGCTCAGTGAAATTGCCACTTGCTTACGTGAGATCACAAAAGAAACATCTATAATCATATTTATCTGGTAATACTACTGCATCTGTTCCAGTTCTTGGTCCCTAGGGGGGCGCGTTTTGAGTTCTATCTGATTGTGCAACATATTGTTTGCAATAGAGAGGATGGTATCTTGTGGTATTAACAAAATAGTAGGAGATTTCTCTCTAAAAAATAAAAAATAGTAGATGGAACCACTGTTAGATTTTGAGTTGATAGATGGGATGGTTTAGCTTAGTTTTCCCAATCTCTTTCAATAACATCTAACCATAAGATAACAATTAATAGCAGAAACTTCTCATCAAATTCTCTGCTTGTAGAGTTTAGCAGATAGTTAGTGGGTATTTACTCTGTACAGTGGATTCAATTACAGTACCGTTTTAAGATCTTTTACAATTTTACCAAATGTGTGGTATCACAAAAATTCTCTGTTGGATTTTGTAATTAACTTTTCCTATCAATGGAATGGGCTTTGCCTCTTTAAAAAAAAAAAGAAGATCTTTTACAATTAACCCCCTGTAATTATTGTTAGAAGATGGACTTCATCTGGAGTATTCGCAATCCATTCTTTTTATTGCTGGTTGCAACTTGATGGGGTTATTTGTAATGTAATGTTAGCAATTTGGAATTGGATTGCTCCTTATAACAATTATTTGTTTACTGGTACATGTATAAAAGATATTTGGTTTTCAGATTCATGTATACTACTTAAGGATAAATTGCTACTGAAAATTTTTAGGGGATCTGTATTTTGGGTTCTTTGAAAAGAACGTAACAAATTATATTTTCAGGATGGTACGTTGTCACTTTGACAACTTAAGGTTATAGAATTATCTCTTTGGCAACATTTTGGTGTGCACTTATTATAAATTGACAATAGTTTTACCGTGTACTGTGGAGATCTTCCTTTACAGGTCCAAATCAGATTCTGACATACATAATATTCGCAGACTGGAGGCTAGTAGGGATATTTTTATTTGACATTTGATATGCTTTTGTTATAGTTGGTTCTTATGTATCTTATTAAATACTTGTCATGCGCTTTGGTATTTTGCTCTATTTCAAGGGGGTCTGACCCAAAAACATAGATGTTATAGTGTTGCTTTAGCTATTTTGTTTCCTAAGTTTTAGACTCTTAGGTCCGTACCAGTCGTTTGATATACTTCGAAAGACTTTAATTTCAATGAAATAAGTGAATATATCCAATTTTTAAGAAAAAAGAAGAAAATCCAAGTCTTATGGATACATATTAAAAGAAATATTATTTAAAAAAAAATGTATATGTATTCTCAATTACTTGCATAGGACGTGTATCAAAATCGAGTAAATTTTAAATATCTTTGGTCGTTATTAAAACAACACTGTCAAACGTTCAAAATTGTTTGATGGAAGAATAAACATCTTTCCAATTAAATCCAATTTAATGGATACTTTTTTTCTCCTTCAAAGCCTTTATTCTCAGATAAGTTGGAGTAGGTTAGAAATGAAACCCAACTAGTCAGCAACACAGGGACTTTTCAGGAGGTCACCCATCTTAATACTACTCTTGTTCAATTCGTGAGGATTTCATTTTCATAAAAAACTATTTTTTTACCGCTAGCTTGCCAAACCTATCACAAACCATCCTCCTTTTTCCCAGCTTGGGACACACAGACGGAGTTAATCTAATAGATACTCTAATTAAATAATTGGGAATGCATCAACAATTTTAATATTTCTTTGAATAATATTTTTTTAACATATATATACTTCAAGGGTTAAATGTACCAAAAAAGTTGGATAAACGCCAGAATTATTCCAAAATAATAAAATAAAAAACATCTCCCACATAATCTCACAACCCTCTATTCTTATACTATGTTATGCTATACTTGCAAGCAAATTTCTCCGTGTGCTGTTATTTATTTGTTTATTTGGCTGCACACGGGTCATATTGGACACCTTGAAGGCTATTTGTAAATGGTCACTTTAATTTTTATGATAAACACATGGGTCTATTTTCAAATGTGTGTGATTACTGAGAGGTTAAAGCTCAGGTTTTTAAAGATGTTGTTATGTGATCCCTGCAATTTTCTTATCCCTGGATTGTATTATTCACAAATTATTAATTTTGAACACTAGCTGGTTCATACAAGCTAACTCTGACAGCTCATTTCTAAAATAAAAATAGAGGCAACGTACATTCTTTTTTATTCTTTTCTTTTTCAATTGTTTCTGTCTCTTTCTCAAATATTTCAGTCCATAGACTCCATATCAACTCACTTTTCATGTGCTGTTATGAATACATATTGCGTACAGAACTCATACCAGTCCGGTACCAGTGACGAAAGAAAAGCAATGAAAAACTAATTGATTTGCTATTATTGATAGACAAAAGTTGCAATCCGGTTCCCATGGCATTTACTATAGAATAACGACTGTCGGCTTCTTCATTTCACCAACAAAACAAAAATAATAATGGCCACTACATGGATAGGTTCAAGGGAAGCTGTATTTACAAATATTGCTAAGAGCTTGTTGCCAAGTGTACCAGAAAAAAACTAATAGCTGTTTTTGAAACAACCCAAAGAATATAGTTTTTAAAAATATTTCCATATTTAGTCAGATGATGAAATGCTGACAGAGCAATTGATTCATGACCAGACACTTGCAATTTGTATAAATGTATTTGACGGCTTACATGTACAGTCACTAAAGGAAAAGCCTATCAAGTTTACACAAGTGAATGTAAAGAATAGTACCAAAAGTCAACCAGTAAGAACATTTTATGTTAAAAAATAGAAACAAAAGGTTCTAAAACCTTGCGACGACCTATCAAGTTGATTGGTACAATTCCATCAATCAATATTTTCATGGTTTGAAATCATCCACGAAAGACTTTATTTATTTGAACTTCATATTGTTTTATATTCTCAGATGACTCTCATTGGTTAACTCTATTAAACACCCTACTAAATTAGTTATTAGTACATTTGTCTCATTTCACACGCTATCAGCATTAACAATCTTGAAGCCTTTTTTTAAAAACTATTTTAATCAATGAAGCCTGAAGGTGGGTTTCTTAAAATAGTCAAATTAATTTGTTTAATAATTTGTATGGCATTTACTGTGACGGGTATATTCATGATAAACCAAAGCGTTCTGTCTGATACCAACATATTTGTTTCCATATAACAATGATGGTTTTGTACTGTAGTTTAGGTAGCTCCAATTTCTTCTGATTTGTTTCTGTATAATTGGGGCCTGTCTCCAATCTGAGATAAGAGCAGCAGGTACATTATTGAACTAATTTTTCAATATTTACAACATCAAGTCTGTTATAATATCTTAGATTATGGAGAACCAGCCTTTGGTCTAGTGGCAAAGGCAATGCTCTCCGTGTAGGAGGTCGTAGGTTCGAAACCCAGAAGGGATAATCCATTGTGGATATTAATAGTTGGGTGGCTTGACCTCCAACTTTTACTCAAAAATATCTTAGATTATGAATAAACATACATAAATGAATTAACGACCTTTGTGATGGACAAAAGTTGGTTGTACTAGATCAGTAGTACAATCTCAGAATAGGCTGATGTCATTGCTTAGGTGAAAACCAGATCACAACTAAATAAACTTTGACAATAAAATAGTGTCTAAACTGTGATCAGTAGTATCACACGCATGCATAAATGAATTAATTGGAAGTTACGATAGTCTTTGTTCTCAAAAAGTTACAATATAGTACATAGATAGGATAACCATTGACAGTTATAAAATTTCCATTTGAGGAAAGATAGCTAGATGCTACCAATGTTATAGACAATCTAGACTCTCCTGTGATAGTAACCTTTTGACATATCACATGATTTTTAATTCTGGTCTTCATGGGATTAAGTGCACGATCTCTTATTGGTGCTCTCTCCATTTATTTTTTAGATGCACCTCGAGGGAAGAATGATGGTCTTTCTCTCTCTAGATCTCTCATAGTAAGACCAGTTGACCACATGGAAGCTGTTCTGTTCTCCTCTTCACCAAAAAAATAAATAAATAGAAAATGCAATGCTTAAACAGTTATTTATCATTTTTATTTCCTTCTGAGTTTCAAATATAAGATTTCTTCAGTAAGATCATGTGTCACTGCCGAAATTAATTGTAACCTATAGGTCTGATACTGAGGACCAATATTAAAAATGAAAAATTACTTGAAGATAATCTCTCTTTTGTTTTACAAATGCTTTCTTCCAAAAAAAAAATGATATAGGCAGATGTTTTTGTAGCAAGAATATAATCTATATTTGGTCTTTCGCTCTGCAATAGATACATGATCCTCTGATACCAGAATACTTTCTTTCTCCTGTTTAGTTAATTATTACTAATTCCATTAACAAGTTGGGTTTTTTTTTTATGGTCAACAAGTTGGGTTTTTGCTATGGTATTCCCTATTTTAGCAAATATAGAAACTAATGAGCATTAAAAATACAGTATTAATCATTGTGGATCTATTTTATGCTTTATAAAATCAATATCCATATTTCAGATAGAACAATCAACGACTATGATGAGGAAAGACCATATATAAGAAAAAAATTTACAAAAGGAATACCATACCACACTTGAAAATTAAAGTTTTCATGCTTTGAAATTGCTCCATTGACTGATGAAATCTTTTGATAATCCATCAGAGCATCTCTCTATTTTATTTAGTACAAGCACTCGTATCTTTTAGTGTTGTCCAATGTGCCTCTCTGTCTCCAGTTCAATTTTCAACACATGTTTTATATTAGATAATAGATAACAGATAAACTCAATATTATTTATGCAAGACAACCAGGATCTGTTATGGGATAAATTTCGTGGCTTTCACGGGCTGTACAATTTTTTTTGAAGTTTATACATTTGTTTTTTGTGTGGTCCAAAACTGTAATTCTTCTTCTTTGGCTTTCTTTTTATTTAGAATTACCAGCTTTGGGAGTATGTTTGATTTATTTGTTAATTATTGAAGGGACATCCTGACAACATCTTGCCAATAAAAGCATCCAAAAGATAGAAATTTAATTTAATCAAAGGAGGGCTTGACCCTCGTTTCTGCCTGAAAAAAAAAAAAGAGATAAAAATTTAATAACAAGTTTCTACATGGTTGCACCTCACACAAGCAGTAGAAGTTTTTTTTTTCCATTTTTATATTTTAGCACATGGTATAAAACTGCAAATGACAGTAGCAGAACTGGGTTTTGTACTTTCTTTTTTTTATGAAGTAGCTGAGGTCACCGATTTCTACTAAAATAGAAACCAAAAGTCTTACAAAATACAACTAAAAATGAAATATATGACATTCATTCTGCAACCAGAATATGCCATGTACCAGCCCAGCATACCGGTAACCAAATAAAGGAACCCCGAATGCAACAGCACCCTTCCTAACTACTTAAAAACAGTAAATATACCCAGCGCTCAAGTGGTAATTATTAAATTACTAGAGTTGTTCATGAACCTTCTTTTTAACCACAAAAATGAAATTTCTGAGAAATTCTCCTGTTGTTGGAGACCTACGTGGTCTAATGTGCAGCAAGAAATTATAGTTTAAAAAAGGTTCTGTGAAGATGAGCTTCCTGGGATTTTGCAAAGTATGTCTGAAATCTCTGTGGAGTTCAGAGGCAAAACAAATGAAATTCTCATTGGGATCACAAACAGGTTCCCTTTGTTAATTAGTTGCTGATAAGTTAATTAACAAGGCAATAGACCTGATTGGAGGGGTGCTATGTGGTTGTGCTTGTGCTAATGATTTCAATTAAATCTAAGCTTAAAAATAAACAGGTGTCGGTCCGACAAAAAGCGACCCTCGAACGCAACAGTGTTCTGACACATGCCACCTAAGTGAACAGAACTTGTGTGACGGCGACTTGAAGCCACTCGTGTTGCCTTATCGCTGTGTGCATGGTTAGTTCATGCAAAATCTCTACAAACAGAAATGAACTATATAACAGAGCAACTTATATCGTTACACGAGTTTGCTGTTTGAGATTATTCATTTCTTAACAAAATGGGGAATGCATTTTGAGGTTTGCACTGGTTAAGAAAGTAAAATTTGATCATAAATTGTCTAATATTGAGAAACAAATATTATAGTAAAAATAGTAAAAAATTTCCAAAAAATGTAAAATTTGGTCTCCAAGCACATTTTAATATGAAGAACACGTTGGAAGAGTCGAATCGACTATTTGAACTTTATAAATGCGGTTTTTGGAGGTGTGCTCACCAAAAGGCTTGGTGAGCACAGCTCACCCTAGTTCTACTCTTATAAGAGTGTACAATTATTGTATATTTCGTACGCTTTAAGATTCTAAATTATTTGAATTTGTTTTAATGAACTTAATATGTTATGGTGCGAAATGATGTATGTTAGAGCATCTACATCCTAGCAACTCAAATGAGTTTCTAAATAACTGTTATTTTCTTTTTAGAAATTAAGATCTCTAAAATTTCTAACTCTCACATCTCTGAAATTAATTTTAGAGTTTCTATTAAGTCACGTCAGCAACAAATTAAAAAACAGAAAAAATTTGAGCCAATTATCTGATTAGCATGGAGTTTATAAACAGTTTCTTAATAACAAATTTTACTGCATAGTTTCTAAATAAGAAACCTCCCACATCCCTAAATTTATTTAAAAACTGTCATATCAGATTAAAAACTCTAATAGTACCAGAGATGTAGATGCTCTTAACATCAAGCTAGCTTTAAAATTTAAATTGGGAAATTTGTTTTGATGAACTTCGGAAGTACGAATGGTCTACAATTTGAAAAACTAATACATATGATACGATACACTACAGCACGAGCAAATCTATCTCTTAACATATCTTTATTCCGAATTTCATTGGATCAAAATATCGACAGAGCTGATTTTACTCATGCAGCGAACGACCAACAGAGACCAAACGAAAAAGTAAATTACTGATGTGCTGCATAAAGTCAAACCAGCTCTGTAAATATCTTACCCATTTCATTTGATGAGTAGAACTAGGGTGAGCTGTGCTCACCAAGCCTTTTGGTGAGCACACCTCCAAAAACCGCATTTACAAAGTTCAAATAGTCGATTCGACTCTTCCAACGCGTTCTTCATATTAAAATGTGCGGAGCAATTTAATGAAAACACAAGACTCTGAAATAAATACTGATGTGTCACAAAGCCAGCACAGCTTTCACTTCATTGATACCCAGTAGCCGGTAGTTATCTTTTTTTTTTTTTCAGAGATACTTTCCTTTCTGATTTTTTTTTTTTTTGAAATATTACAAGGAGGTACGATTACTTGGGAGCTTAATTAGAAGAGATAATTAATCATGCCACGCAGGAAGTGACACGTAGCCAACTGGGAGATTGTGTGGGGGCACCCGATAGCAGTACCCAGAAGAAAAGGCTACTCACATGGAAGTAGTTAATTAAACCTTGAGATTACCATTCAAAAACAATTACCTTTGGATGTGTTGGATTGTAGCTCTGCGTATCTAGACATAAAAGAGAAAGGTCTAGAACAAGATTTTTTATTTTTTATTTATATTTTTTGCCCTAGAATCATCTTTGAATGAATGGAGATTGGATGTCTTAATGGAACTCTATTTGCGCCGTGGATTGTTGGACTTTATGAAATGTAAGTAGTGATTTTTTTTTTTTTCTAATAGTGAGAACATGTCAAACAATATTATCTCTAATAGTGAAAATTAAAAGATGGCTTGTATAACTTTATTTTCCTTTTGGGTTTTATGCTCCATTGTAAAACTTCACTGTAAATTAAAAGTTAAGAGTGAGGCTACGGTACTATGCATAGCACGGATTGGGTCCGTGCTACGGCTCAATATTTGAGTTTTCAAAATCCTAACGGTCGATCCAAACCGTTCAACATGATTATAAAATAAATATATACTTGCAAACCAAATTTTACATTTTTTCGATTTTTTTTACTATTTTTCTAGATAGGTAGAAAATCACTGTTTTTGGATGGTCCAGAATTTTCAGATCAAGTGATTTTCTACCTATCTAAAAAAATAGTAAAAAAAATCGAAAAAAAAATCGAAAAAATGTAAAATTTGGTTTGCAAGTACATATTCATTTTATAATCATGTTAAACGGTTTGGATCGACCGTTAGGATTTTGAAAACTCAAATATTGAGCCGTAGCACGGACCCAACCGTGCTATGCATAGTACCGTAGCCTCACTCAAAAGTTAATATGGTTTTTTCTCTAGTTTCGCCTGTCAAAAAAGTATATTTGTTAAAAAGAAGATAATTCTACAAAAGAAAATAACTTCAAAAAATAAATTTGTATTTAACAATTTTTAGGCACAAATACATCTATTTTCAACACAATAAAGATGTACGTAATGGAAAACAACATGCATGATTAGTCCCGCAATAATTTATGCAGAGGAATACAAAAGAATTGTATATTGCTTTTTATGTATATGAAACCCATAATCCTGTTGAATGAAAAGAGAAATAAAATATTATACGAGTCATTTAAAATGAATTGAATCACTTTATTTTAATCATGATTATAATATTTGTAAGTATAGGAGAGACGAGGAGAGTTCGTCCAATGCAAGGTCAAATGGAGACGATCTGTTGCCATTGAATCGGATAATAGACATGGCATCTAATTTGTTGCATGACATTCTGTTCCTGTGCAAATCCAAGAAGAGAAGTGCATCAAGTTGTGGATGTATAGTTGTCAGATATGGGCAGCTTACCAGTGTCCGGATCCACTAAAGTAACCCAATTTTTGGGTTTTGGATCGGAACCGTCCGATTTGAATCCATCGTTCGGGATTGACTCGGAATTTGAATCTGTTGCTCGGAATGTATGCGCTCCACTTCGGAGTGGATGATTACGGATTCAAATCGGACGGTCCCGATCTAAAATCCAAAAATTGAGTTACTTCACTGGATCTGAATTCAGCTTACCAGAGACAAAAAGCCACTGAAAATTTAAGAAAGCTGCAGTCTAGGGATGAGCCCACCCTCTTATGAACACGTGTCATATGAAAAATATCAGTTATATATAAAGTTGTCTATTATGATGTGGAATCAAAGTGATATATAAATTAATGCTTCAATTAATAATTAAGGGATCTATTCTGTGACTCTATTTCTTTGCCCCTGACCTTCAAAAAAAAAAAACCTCTATTTCTAATTTTTTTTTTTTTTGTCTTATAATTAAATCCGCAAGATATATAGGTTGATATTTGCTCCTGTATATGAAAGGCCGGGGGCGGGGGGTCTATGTAGGGGTGGCTTAGCCTGCCTGCCAGGTGTGATCTAAAAAATTTACAATTTTATCTTATATATTTTTCAATTTTTATAAATACTTATATTTTTTAGCTCTATTATAAAGTAAATTACGGTACAGTATCTTATTTACCTCCTTCCCAATATCATTTTTTATAGTTCTGCCCTGTGAAAGGCTCCAAAACTAATGATTCATATATTGAAGATTATATATTGGCTATAATTAGATCCTTCCGTGTACATTTTTTTTTGGGAAATGGGTATCATTCAAAGAAATCTGGATAAATTTTATCTAAAGTCCAACCAATACCGTATGATTTGCATTAAGATTAAGATTCGTGCAAACCTATTTAAAGCTTCATAAATTTAAATAGTCTTATGAATCTAAATCATCCGCATAAATTTTAATGCAGATTTAACAGTATGGATCTGACTTTGAATAAAATTTTGTTTAAAGTTTTTTGAACAAAAACCCCCACCCAGCTTTTTCCGAAATTTTTATTAATATCCAAAAAAGTTTCAAAATTTCAAAATCTGCACCCATTGTCAACTTATTTCCAAATCTGCTCGATCCAGAGAATTATTTTTCGAATCCAGCGTCTCTTTCCGAAAAATAATTCTCTGATTTTAGGTTTTTTTAATTAAATAGAAAATATTATGATTTATTTATTTTTTGTATTGAAATATTAAAAATATTTTTATATTTCTTTGAAAATAGATGGAATACTAAATAATTGAATTTATTAAAAAGAATTCAACAAATAATCCGGATCAATATTTTTCATATCGGATTTTTTGCAGCTGTAAGAAAAATTAAAATATTTCTTTGTATGTTATTGAAAAAAAAATATTTTGGATCTAAGTTATTGATCCCGGTTCAAAAGTCACTTCTATGTAAATAAAAAAAATATTAGGATTCTTCTATTTTCGAAAAAATAGAATTTGCTCTGACAATATGTCAGACGAAATTATTTCAAATCATTTTTTTTCCAAAATAGATGCAATATCTTAGAATTTAAATGTACTAGAAGGACAACGATATTTTTTTTTATTTACTTAGAAGTGACTTTTGAACCGAGATCAATAACTCAGATCCAAAGCATTTTTTTTTTCCAATAACACACAACGAAATATTTTAATTTTTGTTACAACCGCAAAAAATCCGTCCTGAAAAATGTTGATCTCAGGTTATTTGTCGCAGTCTTTCTAATAAATTTAATTATTTAGTATTCCATCTATTTTCAAAGAAATATAAAAATATTTCTAATATTTCAATACAAAAAATAAAAAAATCATAACATTTTCTATTTAATTTAAAAAACCTAAAACCGGAGAATTATTTTCCGAAAAGAGACGCTGGATCCGGAAAATAATTCTCCGGATCGGATAGATTTGAAAATAAGTTGAAAATGGGTGCAGATTTTCAAATTTTAAAACTTTTGTGGATATTAATAAAAATTTCGGCAGCTTTTCTTATGGCTTCGGACAAGAACCACCAACTTGACGCAAAAAAAGGATGATAAATTTTTGTGGCCTTGGCATGCACAAAATATTCAGAATAGGTAAACATATTTAATGGTCAACTATACAAAAGGCCTAAAATGCTCTGTTTTGGGAAAATTCCAAGTGTAGCGGATAACTGCCGATATTTTTATTAAAACCCAAAAAAAAAACAAATTATCAAATCTGCTCCCACTCTGAAGTTATAATTATTTCTACCCTAACCGCCCGTGGGCTGGGCGGTCCACTTTTCCCACCAGACCGCCCAGCCACTGGGCGGTTCACTTTTCAAACCTGACCGCCCAGCGTCCGGGCGGTCCACTTTTCAAACCTGACCGCCCAGGGGCAGGGCGGTCCACTATGAATTTTTTTTTTATAGGCGGTCCGCTGGGAGCAGACCGCTCCCCATCTCTCTCTCTTTCGTCTCTGCCTCCATCTGTGTCGCCGCCCCGCCGCGTCGCCGCCCGAACCACCACCCCAGCCGAAGTCTCTCTCTCTCTCTCTCCCTCTCTCCCTCTCTCCCTCTCTCCCTCTCTTCCTCTCTCTCTAGAGCTCTCTCTCTCTCTCTCCCTCTCTTCCTCTCTCTCTCTTCCTCTCTCTTCCTCTCCCTCTTCCTCTCTCTCTCTTCTTCCTCTCTCTCTCTCTCTCTCACCCGAACCCTAATTTCGGCCATCTCGGCGACAGTCCGATTATTTTCGGGTAAGTTTCTAAATAATTTTTTTAATTTATATTTTGTATCTTGTATTGGCATTGGAACGATTGGTAGAATTTAATTGTTAATTATCGTGTGCGGATTGTTGATTTTCCCGAAACGATTGAATTGTTCAAAATTAGAGTTTCCGGTATTAGAGTTTGTAGTTTAGGGTTTAGGGTTGACAAAACTGAAGTTTATAAATTAGGGTTGAATTGTTAATTATAGTGTGCGGGTTGTTGATTTTTCTGTCGCGATTTAATTATTAAATTAGGGTTGAATTGTTAAATTAGGGTTTATGATTGAATTGTTTAAATTAGGGTTGAATTGTTAAATTAGGATTTAGGGTTAAATTGTTTAAATTATGTTGAATTGTTAAATTAGGTTTGAATTGTTAAATTAGGGTTTAGGGTTGAATTGTTAATTTAGGGTTTAGGGGTTAAATTAGGGTTTAGGGATCAAATTAGGGATCAATCGGGGGCCGTGCGTATGCTTATGGATAGTTGAGTATCACTATCCTGATCGAGTGCCCCGTCAGTTTGGTTTGGATGCCTATGTCCCTGATTTTCCAGAGTTGGGCGAGCAGCGGACCACCCAGCTGCACAGGTAACTACCCACTGCCTTATTGTTTCCCTATTTTATTACTTGTTCAGCCATACACGTTACTAATTAATTTATATTGCAGCACTAAACACAACAAGCCCAAAGTCGACTGGAGCACGCGTTTCTGGGAGCATTACCAGCGTGCTGCATCACCCCAGTTTCACTTATGGACCCCACCTCCAGCTCCAGATGCCCCTATGCCGGTCGGGCCTTGGAGATTGCGGTATTTAGTCTGGTACCAAAGATGGGGCATGCCGATGGTTTATCTACAGGGGGACTATGGTGATGCTCTTCGACGGAGACTCACGGGTGAGGGTGACGGATCTAGGACTTGCCTTTCGGTCCGATCCATGCTCGTTCGGTATGTTTAAATGAAACTGACATGCTTAAAAAATTGTAGTTATTTATTCATCTTCTAATAATAATAATGAAAATACATTGTGTGCAGATTTTGACCGCTATTAGAGGAGTGGCACACAGCTTGGTGTGCATGGCGAGAAGAAGTTGGAGAGCGATAGGATGTCAAATGCTCCAACACAGTGCACCGATCGTTGAGGACTCTGGCTGGGACGGGCGCCTCGTTGGTATGTTGCACGATGCCGGGGAGGACATCAATTGGCGCGAGATAAAGGCCCCACCACCAGATCCGGAGCAGCCTAGAGTTTAGGGTTTAGGGTTTAGGATTAGTTTGCACGATGCCGCCACCTCCTACAGGTAATAATATGTCATACAAATGATCATTATTAAGCGTCTCTTTAAAAGATCATTATTATTAATTTATCTTCATTTCTGCAGATGATGACTCGGGTTGGGCGATCCACCAATGGGTGTTGAACAATATAAAAATATAAAACATTCAATTAATCGTCAACAAATAATAAATATATATCATACAATTTAATATAAAACATTCAAACAAATCATTACAACAATTTAATATAAAACATTCAAAAATCATTACAACAATTTAATATAAATAACAATCATTACAACAATTAATAACATCAAAATCATTACAACAATTTAATATAAAACATTCAAACAAATTAAAACATAAAACCTTATAAAAAAAAAATTTCATAGTGGACCGCCCATCCCCTGGGCGGTCAGCTTTGAAAAGTGGACCGCCCGGCTGCTGGGCGGTCTGGTGGGAAAAGTGGACCGCCCAGCCCACGGGCGGTTAGGGTAGAAATAATTATAACTTTGGAGTGGGAGCAGATTTGATAATTTGTTTTTTTTGGGGGTTTTAATAAAAATATCGGGGATAACTGGGACCACAGACTAAATTTGTTCTTTTCCCATGAAAAGAGATTAAATTAAAGACAGCCTTTTTACTTTCAAGTGTGCACTTCAACTTGTTTAAATTTAAACCGAAAATATTGTGCATAAATTTGTACACTAGTTACTAATGAAATAATGGAAGATATTTGTTTTTTTGTCCCACACCCTTTATGTCTCTGTCAATTATAATGAAGGGCCATGATATATTAAAGAGCAATTAATGGGCCATTCGGTAACTAAGTATATGTAACATATTATCCATTAGTATAATATCAATTATCAAATTCATGGCAATGATAAGCATCTCATGCATTCCATTTCAATCAATTAAATGTGTTCAATACATTGATTGAAAGGTTCATTGGATTATGTATGAAAAAAATTCCAATTATCTCGTATGCAATATGTTTAGATCTTGAGCCAATTAAATGACTCCAGATTTAACAAAAAGTTTTTATATCATGCAATTTAAATTGAGGAGACTGAAACGTAAAATGGATGATATGTGTAACTGTTTTAACTCAAGTTTCTACGACCACAAAGTACGACAACTATAAGAAGATGAGATACAACTATTAAGCTTGGGGGTGTGATAGGGTTGAAATAAGCACTATTTTTTTCTATCACTTAATCTAAAATATTGCCAAATATCGAGTTACAATTATCCAATTTAGGTTAAAATCATATTACTTTTTCCATTTTACTTGATTATGTAGAATTGCAGATTTTCTAGTGTTTTTGGAGCTAAAATAGGTATAAAACGAAGCATTATGGACATACTGGTACCAGCATGCGGTTGACCCTTCATCCGCATGCAACCAAAAGCAGCCAAACCTCATACAAGAGATGCAACGCAGGAATTCCATGCGGATTACACTCAACCACATGCAACCTAGGCAACCACACAGGATAACTGACAGATAGCAGTTACAACACTAAATTTGGCAGCCAAGTTCCACTAAGCCCACTAACACATTATGGACGAATCAGAACTCATCTCCTCATCTGGATAGACAGGAACCTAGTAGAATATATATAGAATAGATCTAGGGTTCACAGAAGAGAGAGATCATATCATATCATATCATAGATCATAGGCTAGAATAAAGAATAGAAAACGTGTAAGCTTTACTAGAAGAAGAGAGATACGAGACGTGAAGACAGCGGTATGAGATAAGAAGATCTCCTAGGTGTATTCCTCCTATTTCTTCTTCCTCTTATTGCTTTAATTATGTCTCTTGTATCTTGTGTTGTTGAAATCACCATGAGCGGCTAGGCAACACCTTTCTAGGGTGAAGGCATGTAATCTTGAATTCTTATAAGTTTAATCTAGAGGTTTATTTATATTTATCTTTTGTGTTTGATCTGAATTCTTTATGCAGTTTATTCTTTATAATACTACTTAATCCGGTGCGTGTAACCTCGTGACTATGGCAATGTACACCCTATGGTAGGCGTATAGGGTTGATCGGTAAGGAATAAGGTATAATTATCTTAGATCCAATAAGGGAAACAGACGTACCTGTTGATCCCTTGTGATTGGAATCTCAGTTAGGAACCTATTGGAATATAGATTTGCAGACGAACGTCGCGTTCTATAAACTGATAGTGGGGTAATCTCGGTTATTTTAACTACAGAAGGTATAAAGGAAGGACGTAACTGTGAACTTAAAATCCTTCTAGTCTTGGTAATGGAGGCTTATCATTTATCTTTAAGCGACTAATTAGGGTGAGGTAAGGGTACCATCCCCTTACTAGTCCTCTTCAGTTAGGGTGCTATAGCGTACCTGTGATTAGCACTATGATAGGATTAGCAGCCCTCAGTTTTGCAATTGATACCAGTACAGGACGCACACGGTTCTGGCCAAACTGCATGCGACACCGATTGGAGTTAGAAACCATAATTGACAGGTATTGTGCTTGCATGCGGTTGGTGACAACATCGTTTGCGTTTGCATATGTGACCAGAAACTATGTTAAACAAGTAAGAAGGATAGATAGCCTGATCCCTAGAAGCTCATATTCTATACACAAAGCATTTATTTACTGTTTTTATTATTCCTACAACTAACAAACCAAACACTCAAATCAAACAATCAATCCAAACAACCAAAACGATCAAAACCTAGAATCAATTGCCATTAGATCTCTTAATACACTATCCATGTCCCGATCTATACTATACGATAGGTTCATGCGCTTGTGAATCGATTGTAAAGTAGACAATTAGGGTCATAAATATTATTAGCTCTGATTTTCACCCATCAACAACCAGTAGAACAAGAAAGACAACAAGAAAAAGATGAAAAACAATTAGAAGAAGATGAAAGACAACAAGTAGACACGAAAAACAACAAGTAGAACAGGAAAGACAACCAGTACAAGATGAAAGACAATGAGAAGAAGATGAAATATAACTAGAAGAATATGAAATACAACGAGCAGTAGATGAAAGACAACCGGTAGAACAAAAGTAGAACATGAAGACAACTAGTAGAACATGAGAGACAACAAGTAGAACAGGAAAGACAACCGGTACAAGATGAAAGACAACTAGAAGAAGATGAAATACAACGAGAGAAAGATGAAATACAACTAGAAGAATATGATGTACAACAAGAAGTAGATGAAAAACAACCAGTAGAACATGAAAGACAGCTAGTAGAACATGAAAGACAGCCAGTAGAACATGAAAGAAAACCAGTAAAAGATGAAAGATAACCAGAATAAGATGAAAAATAACTAGTAGAAGATGAAAGACATTTAGAAAAAGATGAAATACACCTAGAAGAATATAAAAGACAACGAGTAGAAAATGAAAAACAATTACTAGAACATGAAAGACAACGAGTAGAACATGAAAAACAACCACTAGAACATGAAAAACAACTTAAAGATGATGAAATACAACAACAAGAGTATGAAATACTACGATTAGTAGATGAAAGACAACTAGTACAAGATAAAAGACAACCAGTATGAGATTAAAGAAAACTAGAAGAAGATGAAATACAACTAAAAAAATATGAAATACAACGCGCAGTAAATGAAAGACAACCGATAGAACTTGAAAGACAACATGTAGAACATGAAGACAACTAGTACAAGATGAAAGAAAACCAGGGAAACATGAAAAACAACTAGTAGAACATGAAAGACAACTAGTAGAACATGAAAGACAACCAGTAGAACAGGAAAGACAACCAGTACAAGATGAAAGACAACCAGTACAAGATGAAATACAACAAGAGGAAGATGAAATACAACTAGAATAATATGATATACAACAAGAAGTAGATTAAAAACAACCGGTAGAAAATAAAAGACAGCTAGTAGAACATGAAAGAAAACCGGTACAAGATTAAAGATAACCATAAGAAGATGAAAAATAACTAGTAGAAGATTGAAGACATTTAGAAGAACATGAAATACACGTAGAAAAATATGAAAGACAACTAGATAAAATGTAATACAGCCAATAGTAGATAAAAGACAACCTGTAGAATATGAAAAATAACAAGTAGAACATGAAAGACAAGTACAAGAAAGACAACTAGAAAAAGATGATATACAACCAGTAGTATATGAATGACAACTATAAAAAGATGAAATATAATTAGAAGAATGAAATATAACAAGTAGTATATGAAAGACAACGGGTAGCAGATGAAACTCAACCAGTACAAGATGAAAGACAACTATAAGAAGATAAAATACAACTAACAGAATATGAAATATCACCAGTAGTAGATGAAAGACAACAAGTGCGAGGTGAAAGACAACCAGTACAAGGTGAAAGACAACTAGTACAAAATGAAAAACATTTATAAGAAGATGAAAATCAACTAGTAGAAGATGAAAGACAACAAGTAGAAAATGTAATACAACCAGTAGTAGATGAAAGACAACCAGTAGAACATGAAAAACAACATGTAAAATATGAAATACAACCAGTACAAGATGAAAGACAACTAGAAGATGATGAAATACACCTAGAAGAATATGAAATACAACCAGTAGTAGATGAAAAACAACGAGTAGAACATGAAAGACAACTAGTAGAACATGAAAGACAACTAGAATAAGATAAAAAACAACTAATAGAAGATGAAAGACATTTATAAGAATATGAAAATCAACTATTAGATCGAAGATGAAAGACAACTAGCAGAAAATGTAATACAACCAGTATTAGATGAAAGACAACCAGTAGAACATGAAAAACAATAATTATAACATGAAAGACAACCAGTGCAAGATGAAAAACAAACAAGTAGAAAATGAAATTCAACAAGTAGATGATGAAAGACAACTATAATAGAAGAAAGACAACCAGTAAAATATGAAAAACAACCAATACGAGGTGAAAGACTAGTACAAGCTGAAAGACAACTAGAAGAAAATGAAAAACTACCAGTAGAAGGTGAAAGACAACTAGAAGAAGATGAAAGACAGTAGAACATGAAAGACAACCAGTAAAATATGAAAGACAACCAGTAGAACATGAAAGACAACTAGTACAAGATGAAAGACAATTAAAAGAAGATGAAATACAACTAGAAGTAGATGAAAGACAATCAATACAAGGTGAAAGATAACCGGAAGAAAATGAAAAACAACAAGTAAAAGATGAAAAACATTTAGAATAAGATGAAAATCAACTAGTAAAAAAAAATGAAAGACAACTAGCATAAAATGTAATATAAGTAGTACGATAAAGACAACTAGAAGAAGATGAAATACAACAAGAAGAAGATGAAATACAACGATTAGTAGATGAATGACAACCGGAAGAACATGAAAAACATCCAGTCTACATGAAAGACAGTACGAGATGAAAGACAACTAGTACAAGACAAAAAAACAACTAGAAGAAGATGAAAAACAACCAATATAATGTGAAAGACAACTAGAAAAAGATGCAATACAACTAGTTGTAGATGATAGACAACCAGTAGAACATGAAAGACAACTAAAAGCAGATGAAATACAACTAGAAGAAGATGAAATACACCTAGAAAAATATGAAATACAACAATTAGTAGATGATAGACAACCAGAAGAACATGAAAGACAAAAACAGTAGAAAATGAAAGACAACCAAGACAAGATGAAAAACAACTAGAAGAAGATGAAAGACAACGAGAAGAAGATGAAATACAACCAGAAATATGTGAAATACAACAAGCAGTAGATGAAAGACAACTAGTACAAATGAAAGACAACTAATATAACATGAAAAACAACAAAGATAACCAGTACGAGGTGAAAGACAACAAGTACAAGATGAAAGACAACTAGAAGAACATGAAAAACAACTAGAAGAAGGTGAAAGACAATTAGAAGAAGATGAAATACAACCAGTAGTAGAAGAAAGACAACAAGTAGAACATGAAAGACAACCAGCAGAAATGAAAGACAACCAGTACAAGATGAGAGACAACTAGAAGAAGATGAAATACAACTAAAGAAGGTGAAATACACCTAAAAGAATATGAAATACAACCAATTGTAGATAAAAGACAACGAGTAGAACATGAAGACAACCAGTAGAACATGAAAGAAAACTAGAAGAAGATAATAGACAATTAGAAGAAGAAAAATATAACTAAAAGAAGATGAAATACAACTTGAAGAATATGAAATACAACGAGTAGTAGATGAAAGACAATCGGTAGAACATGAGAGACAACTAGTATAACATGAAAGACAACCAATACAAGAATACAAACAACCAGTATAAGATGAAAGACAACCAGTAGAAGATGAAGACAACTAGAAGAAGAAGATTAAAAACAACCACTAGATGGTGAAACACAACTAGAAGAAGATGAAATACAACAAGTAGTGTATGAAAGTGAACCAGTAAAACATGAAAAACAACAAGTAGAACATGAAAAACAACTAGTACAAGAAAGACAACTAGAAGAAGATGAAATATAACTAGAAGAAGATGAAATACAATAAGAAGAATATTAAATACAACGATTAGTAGATAAAAGACAATCGGTAGAACATGAAAAACAACTAGTAGAACATGAAAGACAACCATTACGAGATGAAAGACAACCAGTATAAGATAAAAGACAACTAGAAGAAGATGAAAAACAACCAATAGAATGTGAAAGACAACTAGAAAAAGATGCAATACAACCACTTGTAGATGAAAGATAAACAATAGAACAAAAAAAACAACCAGTAGAACATGAAAGACAACTAGAAGATGATGAAATACAACTAGAAGAAGATGAAATACACCTTGAAAAATATGAAATACAACAACTAGTAGATGAATGACAACCGGAAGAACATGAAAGATAAGCAGTAGAATATGAAAGACAACCAGTAAAAGATGAAAGATGACTAAAAGAAGATGAAAGACAACGAGAAGAAGATGAAATACAACTAGAAGAATGTGAAATACAACAAGTAGTAGATGAAAAACAACAAGTAGAAAATGAAAGACAACTAGTTGAACCTGAAAGACAATCTGTAGAACATTAAAGACAAACCAGTATGAGGTGAAAGACAACTGGTACAAGATAAAAGATAACTAGAAGAAGATGAAAAACAATTAGTAGAAGGTGAAAGACAATTAGAACAAGATGAAATACAACCAGTAGTAGAAGAAAGACAACCAGTACATGATGAGAGACAACAAGTAGAAGATGAAAGACAACCAGTACATGATGAGAGACAACTAGAAGAAAATGAAATACAACTAGAAGAAGATTAAATATAATGATCACTCAAAAGAGAGCAATGTTTCTTTTAATATTTATAAACTCGAAAATGCTATCGGTTCGGACTGCAAGCGCACAATCCTATCGAGTAGTATATTCGAGGTCGATCCACAGGGAATATTAGTTCAGAGTTTGAGCGATCGAATCACAAACTTTCGAAAGGCTAGACGAAATCTGAAAATTGAGAGATGTTGTTGTGATCAATGTAAATTAGGAAGCAATTAAAAGTAATTAAAATAAAGATAGAGATGAGAATTCCTAGGGTTTCGGCACACCATTGCTACTCAATCGCTTTGATAATATATTCCTGTTGCGTATGATTTCCTGTTGTTGTTTTATGAAAGACACCACATAGGTCACTGCGATTTATGTTACGCAAGAATGACAGATCTTTCATCGAGATTCTACATAGGACACTGCGAGTTTCCTTACGCAAATGACTGATCTCTTAAATACACAAGTTACTACACATATCACTGCGATTTTCCTTACGCAAGTGATGGAACTTGGTTAGCGTTTTGTTGGTCTGGTTTATGGTTTCCCCGCTAAGGTTTTCTTCACATAAACCTAATAGATCTCAACGAGGCTAATTCATACAAATAGTTTCTCTTACCATTAAAGCACTGTCACTACCCTAACGGACTAAACTAGATCATTGAAGTTAGATGAAGAGATAGTAAATCACAAAAGCATTTCGATTCAACAACAAGAAATCATAATCAACAGAAATATATATATCAAAACATCAAGAGTAACAAGGTTTACTGCCTAGCCCTAAGAAATGGAACTTAGCCACGGAACGACATGGTTACAAGCACTCCTCTCTTCTCTCTTTAATCAAATCTAACCCTAATTACAAAGATAAGTTATTCTTCTACCCACGGGCCTTATATAGGAGTGAAGGGACGTCTGGAGATTGAGTAGGGGCTAAGAAACTGATATGGATACAGCTGTCGGCAGTTATTTCCCAAGGGGCGCCTTCGGTTAAGGTCCGTATCAGGTGATACGGTCCGTATTGAGACCTTGTCGCTGAGGGTTTTAGTGCTTCTCACGCTATCTCCTGGTCTATGCTAGGCTTGGTCCGTATTAGGCAATACGGACCGTAACAGAGACTTCATCGATGAGCGTCGCTGATCCGATTGACCCGATTCTAGCTCCATTTGGTGTAAAATAGTCCCAAAACCTGTTTTCTGCAATAAAACATAAATAAGGGTGACAGTAGCCTTTTTCTCTAATTAATTAAACATAAGTGTGAGAAAATATGCTTAACCTAAGCCAAAATTCTATGTAAATCATCATTATTTTGACTCGGATCATATAACTAGAAGAATTTAAAATACAACTAGAAGAATATAAAATACAACAAGCAGTAGATGGAAGACAACCGGTAGAACATGAAAGGCAACTAGTAGAACATGAAAGACAACCAGTACAAGATTACAAACAACCAGTATAAGATGAAAGACAACCAGTAGAAGATGAAGACAACTAGAAGAAGAAGATTAAAAACAACCAGTAGTAGATGAAAGATAACTAGTAGAACATGAATGACAACTAGTAGAACATGAAAGACAACCAATACAAGATGAAAGACAACTAGAAGAAGATGAGACAACTAGAAGAAGATGAAATACAACTAGAAGAAGATGACATACACCTAGAATAATATAAAATATAACCAGTAGTAGATGAAAGACAACTAGAAGAAGATGAAATACCACTGAAAGAAGATGAAATAGAACTAGTTGTAGATGAAAGACAACCAGTAGGTCATAAAAGACAACTAGAAGAAAATGAAAGACAATTAGAAGAATATGAAATACAACCGGTAATAGACGAAAGACAACCAGTAGTACATGAAAGACAATCAGTAGAACGTGAAAGACAACCAATAGAACATGAAAGACAACTAGCAGATTTTCAGACAACTAGAAGAAGATGAAATACAACCAGTAGTAGATGACAAACAACGAGAAGAACATGAAAAACAACTAGAAGAATATTAAATACAACGATTAATAGATGAAAGAAAACCAGTAGAACGTGAAAGACAACCAATACGAGATAAAAGACAACTAGAAGAAGATGAAATACAACTAGATGAAAGACATCTTGTACATGATAAAAGAAACCAGTACAAGATAAAAGACAACTTGAATAAGATGAAAGAAGAGGGTTCAAATGCCTTCATTTTTTATGCCTCCATCATGCCTCCATTTTTAAGAACTTCAATAACCCAAAATTTAAAACTTAAAAGTCAAAATAAAACCGTTGGATATGATATACATCATTTTATCTATGCACGTGTAAAAAATTATGACATTTCAATTTTGTTTTGATTGTCATCAAGAGCTTGTAAAAACATACTAATGTGGATAATTTCTAGACATTGATTCACATAAAAACATCCAACGATTTTATTTTGACATTTAAGTTTTAAATTTTGATTTATTAACGTTTTTAAAAATGGAGGCATGGTGGAGGCACAAGAAATGGAGGCATTTGAACCCTCTTCAAGATGAAATACAACTAGTAGATGATGAAGGACAACTAGTAATATTTGAAAGATAACCAGTTGAACAAGAAAGACAACCAGGAGAACATGAAAGATAACAAGTCGAACATGAAAGATAACTAGTAGACGGTGAAAGACAAATAGTTGAACATGAAAGACAATCAGTAGAACATGAAAAACAATCAGTAGAACATAAAAGACAACTAGAAGATGATGAAATACAACTAAAAGAAGATGAAATACAACTAGAAGAAGATGAAATACACCTATAAGAATATGAAATACAACCAATAGTAGATTAAAGACAACGAGTAAAATGAAAGACAATCCGTAAAACATGAAAGACAATCAGTACAAGATGAAAGACAATTAGAAGAATATAATAGACAATCAGAAGAAGATGAAATACAACTAGATGAATATGAAATACAACGAGCAGTAGATGAAAGACAACCGGTACAACATGAGAGATAACTAGTACAACATAACCAGTAAAAGATTACAGACAACCAGTAAAAGATTAAAGACAACCAGTTGATCACTCAAAAGAGAGCGATGTTATCTTTAAAATTTATAAATTTGGAAATGCTATCGATTCGGATCGCAAGCACACAATCTATCGAGTAGTATAATCGAGGTCGATCCACAGAGAATATTGGTTTACAGTCTTGAGCGATCAAATCACAATTTTCGAAAGGCTAGACAAAATCTGAAAATTTGAGAGTTGAAGTTGTGATCAATATAAATTTGGCAACAATTAAAAGTAATTAAAATAAAGATAGAGATGAGAATTCCTAGGATTTCGGCACACCATGCTACTCAATCCTCTTTGATATTCTACTTCTGTCGGGTCTGATTTCCTGTTGTTGTTTATGGAAGACACTACATAGGACACTACGAGTTATCTTACGCAAATGACAGATCTCTTAAATACACAAGTTACTACATATGACACTGCGATTTATCTTACGCAAATGACAGAACTTGGTTTGCATTTTGTTGTTCCGATTTATGGTTTCCCCGCTAAGGTTTTCTTCACATAAATCTAATGACTCCCAACGAGGCTAACTCGTGCATCATATTTCTCTTACCATTAAAGCACTGTCACTACTCACTACCCTAACGGATTAAACTAGATCATCGATATCAGATGAAGGGATAATAAATCACAAAAACATTTCAATCAAACAACAAGAAATCATAATCAACACAAAATATATATATCAAAGCATCATTTGTAACAAGGTTTACTGTCTAGCCCCTAAGAAAAGAACTTAGACACGGAACGGCATGGTTCAATCACTCCTCTCTTTCTCACTTAATCAAATCTAACTAAAATTACAAAGATCTCTTTTTCTTCTGTCTAGGGTGCTTATATAGGAGTGAGGGGACGTCTGGAGATGAGTGGAGGCCAAGACAACTAGTAGAACATGAAAGACAACTATAAGAAGATAAAATACAACTCGAAGAAGATGAAATACACCTAAAAAATATGAAATACAACCAGTAGTAGATGAGACAATAAGTACAAAATGAAAAACAACTAGTAGAAGGTGAAAGACAACTAGAAGAAGATTAAATACAACCAGTAGTAGATGAAAAACAACTAGTAGAACATGAAATACAACCAGTAAAAAATAAAAGACATCCAATACAACTAGAAAAAGATGAAATACAAGAAAAAGATGAAATACACCTAGAAGAATATGAAATACAACAAGTAGTAGATGAAAGACAATAAGTAGAACATGAAAGACAACCACTACAAGATGAAAGACAATTAAAAGAAGATAAAAGACAATTAGAAGAAGACGAAATACAACTAAAAGAAGATGAAATACAACTAGACGAATATGTAATACAATGAGCAGTAGATGAAAGACAACCGGTACGACATGAGAGACAGCTAGTAATATATGAAAGACAAACCAATACAAGATTACAGACAACCAGTATAAGATGAAAGACAACACCTAGAAGAAGAAAATTAAAAACAAACTAGTAGAAGGCGAAACACAACTAGAAGAAAATGAAATACAACCAGTAGTCGATGAAAGATAACTAGTAGAATATGAAAGACAACCAGTAGAACATCAAAGATAATCAGTACACGATGAAAGACAACTAGAAGAAAATGGAATAAAACTAGAAGAAGATGAAATAAACCTAGAATAATATAAAATACAACCAGTAGTAGATGAAAAATAACGAGTAGAACATGAAAGACAACCAGTACAAGATGAAAGACAACTAGAAGAATGTGAAATACAACCAGTAGTAGATAAAAGACAACTAGAAGAAGATGAAATACAAATAGAAGAATATGAAATACAACCGGTAATAGATGAAAGACAACAAGTAGAACTTGAAAAACAACTATTAGAACATGAAAGACAACCAGTAGAATATGAAAGACAACCAGCAAATGAAAGAAGACTAGAAGAAGATGAAATACAACCAGTAGTAGATGACAAACAATGAGTAGAACATGAACGACAACCAAAAGAAGATGATATACAACTAGAAGAATATGAAATACAACGATTAATAGATGAAAGAAAACCAGTAGAACAGAAAAGTCAACCAGTACGAGATGAAAGACAAATAGAAGAAGATGAAATACCACTAGATGAAAGAACAACCAGTAGAACATGAAAGAGAACTAGTACATGATGAAATAAAACAGTACAAGATGAAATATAACTAGTAATTGATGAAAGACAGCCAGTAGAACAAGAAAGACAACAAGAAAAAGATGAAAAACAACTAGAAGAAGATGAAAGATAATTAGAAAAATATGAAAACAACTAGTAGAACATGAAAAACAACCAGTAGAACATGAAATACAACCAGTACAAGATGAAAGATACTTAGAAAAAGATGAAAAACAATTAGTATAAGATGAAAAACAACTAGTAGAAAAGAAAAAACAATTAGAAGAAAATGAAAGACAACCAGTAGAACATGAAAGACAATTCTTAACCACTAAATTATAAGTACACATTTAATATTTTATTTGAGAGATTGAACTATAAACTTTAAATCAATTAACTTTCAATATACATGATAAAAAAAATTTAAATCATAATGATAACTAAGCATCAGTAGTTCTAGAGAGAGAGGATGCTTCCCTTGCCTTGCCTTGCCTTTCAATTAATCAAACCAATTAACCAAACTAATTAAACCAATTAACCAAACTAATCAAACCAATTAATAAAACCAATTAATCAATCAATTAATCTAACCAATCAATTAATCAAAACAATTAACCTAACTAATCAAATAGCACATTTCAATTTAACCCAATTTTTTTCAAACTAATTTAAACGATTTTACCTTGTATTTAACAATTTTACCTCAATTTTACCTTAAAATAAGAGAGAGAGAGAGAGAGAGAGAGAGAGAGAGAGAGGAGAGGTCGGGCGGCAGCGCTGGGAGAGAGAGAGAGAGAGAGGAGAGGTCGGGCGGCAACACCGGGAGAGAGAGAGAGAGAGAGAGAGGAGAGGTCCGGCGGCAGCGGCAACAGGGGTCGGTTTTTTTTTTCCGCTAAACCTAGCTATTTTGGCGGGGTTCGGGCAGCAGAGAAGAAAGACTTGGCAGGATTTTGAGGGGGCAACCTTCAGCGACCGGGCCAAATCGGTCGCTGAAGGGTTCGTCGCTGAAACATTTTAATTTTTTTTAATTTTTTTTATGGGATCTTCAGCGACCGGCGACCTAACCGGTCGCTGATGCCGGTCGCTGAAGACCGGTTTTGTTGTAGTGCAAGTCGGTAAACTAAGCATTAAATAGGTCCTGTGAAATGAATTCCGACTAAGTCACACGCATGATATATGCAATTATACTGAACATGTTCAGCGGTTTTGCGCCTATTTTACTGGCCATGCACATGTAACATTGATATACAGTTTATGAGTACTATGTGCGTATGTGTTCTGTAACAATAAATCTGCGGCTGGATGGGTTGCCACCGTTTATGATTTTTTTTTACTTATAATTTATTTACATTCTCTTTGACGCTATGCTTCTGATATATAATTGGACTCAATATTTTATATATAAATTGAATTTTTAATAATATTTTTTATAAAATTAAACTTAGTCAAATAAACATGATATCTACGTAAAAATACAAACATATATTTGTTTTATTTATTCATGAGGAAAGAGAGGATAAGATAATATGAGTCTTCGATCATAATTGCTGATGATATATCATAGGTAAACTTCCTTGAAATTTAATTATATTTATGAACCATAAATGTGTTGATACAGTTGGAACCAAAAAAAGAGGTAAGGTGTTGTTTATCCGCTTAGGCTCAATCTTGACCTTTTAATCTAAACTAAATGGAATTTTTCAAAAAAAAGGAAAAATCTGTTGGTCATCCATCTTCAAACAAATCTTTTGTAAACTTCCATTGCGCATTAATGATTTAAAAGTCAAATTAAAATAACTGATAGTGCATTTTGTATCAAAATTAATGCATGCACCTAACTACGCCAAAACCTACAAATTAAATTTGGAGTTTGTTTTGCATTTTGATCAGCAAAACTTTGTTATAATAAACTTTATGTATTGGTACTTAAGATTTTTTTTATTTTATACATAATGAGCTTCCAATTGGGGGTGTCAATGGCATCATTTTATCTATTTACCTAACCCGTACCGTATTCGATAAGACGGGTATGAATAAGATTTTTTTTCTTAAACTTATCGGGTACAGGTACGGGTAAAGCCTATTCCATACCCGTTACCTGATCGGGTAATTATTAAAAATAATTATATATATATATATATATATATATATATATATATATATATATATATATATTTGAGGGTTCAAATGCACCATTATTTTTGTGCTCCAATATGCTCCACATCATTTATCTCAATTTTCAAAGTTCGAACAGTCGATCTGAACCGCTCAACATGATCTTCATAATAAAATATGCTTGGATACCAAATTTTATATTTTTTTTAGAATTTTTTTACTATTTTTTTAGATAGGTACAAAATCACTTTTTTAAGGAGATTCTGGACCATCCGATAAAGTGATATTAATTATTGTACCTATCTAAAAAAATAGTAAAAAAATTCTAAAAAATATAAAATTTGGTCTCCAAACATATTTTATTATGAAGATCATGTTGAACGGTTCGGATCGACTGTTCGGACTTTGAAAATAAAGATAAAGGATGTGGAGCATATTGGAGCACAAAATTATGGTGCATTTGAACCCTCCTCTCTCTATATATATATATATGTTAATGAGCAATGAATATCCATTTTCCAACTACACTTAGTAGTTGTGTTACTTAATTAACCATTAAAATACGTAAATAAATTTCATCAAATTCCAATAAAGTTTAGACCTTTAAAACACGTATATATGTGTGAAATGAATGTGTTTTAATGTTTTATTTAGTAAATAAAAAAATATTATATTAGCATTACTCGTTATTTACCATCTACCGTTTCATTATCCGACAATCATAACGGGCAAGAATAGGGTACGAGTAGGGTATTTCGTAGCGGGTAAGGATAGGGTATGGATAAAGACAATTTGAAACGGATACGGGTATGAAAATGCTTCCACCCGACCCTTATCGTACCCGTTGACACCCCTACTTCCAATATTATGGTACTTAATGTGCACACGTCAAAGGGCAAAATTAGAAAATTAAGATTGGAGGGCTGAATAAGCTACTGTAATATAATTTTATTTTACAAAGAACTGAAAAGTATTAACATTTAGATAAAATTGCTAGTTTCTAATTTATAAGAGGAATTAGCCATTAAGCACCTTCTAAATCCGCCCCTTCTTTAATTTTGATATTTATGTATCCAAGTAGCTTTCTATATCCAAAATTATTATGCATGGTTTGCTGTGAAATGATGTGCATATGGTAAATTTTCATTAATATGCTACATTATAACAGTGGAGAAAAACCCTTTTAAGGTCTAATGGGTTGCTTTTAATACATGTTTTAAAAAAAATTCTTTTTTTTTTAAAGCTTGACAGAAGCTGTCAAGAGATGTTTTAAAAAAAATTCAAATACTTAAGATTCCAAAAATTAATGCCGCCTCTCAAAATCTGTTTTAGGGACTTGGGCGTAGTAGTACTAATTATTAAAAATTGGTAGAATTTATCCATGGTTTTCAGTACCACTTGCTCCTTTCTCTCTATTTAGTTCTACTGGCCACTAGCCTTAAAAGCTACTACTGTCTCTCTCTCTCTCTCTAGCTCTTTCCCCTATCTATAGCTTCTGTGGGGACTCATCTGAAGCAATAACCACTTACTTACAAGCCTTCATCAACTTTGCAACTTCACATTATTAGAGAGAGAAACAGAAACTCTTGTATTCATATAATTGTTGTTTCTGACCAGTAAGAGTACTGCGTTGTAGTGAGATATAGCTCTGATAGCTTTCTGAGAGAAACTTGATAAAAGCACATCAACAACTACTGCATTTCTTATTTATCTCAAGATTGTTTGAAGCTATGGGGGTAAGGAAACAATTATTCTTGAAACTATATATAATTCTCTATCTAATTATTACAAAATTTGAGAGCACTAACAAAGTTTCTTGTATATAATTTTGGTGAGTGCAGATCCTGAATTGGGTACAGAACAAGTTCAATGCTAAACAAGATAAGAAAAGACCTGAAACGGATTCAAATTTATTGCCAAGTAAGTTATCCAAATATAGTTATGTATAAACCAGTTATCAAACAACATGCATCTATCAAACAATATGCTTTCAGTCTTGGGTTTTCTTATCAGTAAAAGAAAAGAGAGAAGCAAATATATTTTTGTGCTCTAAATTTTCTGTAATGATCATCACTCAGACAGATCATGTTTTATGTGAATAAGATAACTTTCCACTTTCCAGTGATATATTCTTCTTATTCTGCATTTTACCAAATTCAATACAAAGCAATTTCAAACTATTTTAGAAGATAAATTTGACATTAATTACTTTGTTATCATTTTACAGATTCATCGCTCCCTGAATTTCAAAAAGAGGAGCTAAACAATTGGTCCCAAGGGTTGTTATCAATTGGAACTCTTGGAAACCAGGACATAAAGGAAGAAATAGAAACAGAAGAAAAACAGTTTGATCGAGATTCACGTATCTTGAGGGACTATTCGCAAGGATCGCAAGAATACTCGCGCTCCTCACAGGAATACTCACGCGCTTCTCAAGATTTGCCAGATTTCACAATAGAAGAAGTCAAAAAATTGCAAGAGGCCTTAACAAAGCTCTTGAAGCGCAAACCAAAATCTGGGGAGGAAGAGAAGGCCAACTTGCCACTGGATAGATTTTTGAACTGTCCATCTAGTCTCGAAGTGGAGCGTACCGGGAAGAAGGAATCAAATAATGAATCGGATGATAAAAATGAAATTGGTGATTTATCACCTAATACAAAGATGATTTTGTGCAAGGCAAGGGATCTACTTGTGAATAACAAGAAAACAATGAAACAGAAGTCCATAAAATTTCTTCTCAAGAAGTTATTTGTTTGTGGAGGCGGGTTCATGCCAAAGCCCGATCCAATCTTGAGAGATCCAACCTCAGAATCAAGGATGGATAAGGTATATTAATTAATGAATTACTAAACTTTTTTCAAATAATGAATATGTGTTAGAATATTACTTCCCCCTTTCAATATGGTAGAGTTCGAGTATCATTTATATTTTCTGTTGATTTAGATACAAATTTTCACATTACCATCAACAGAAACTCAGCTGCAATAATTCTTCTTTTATTGTATTACGTTATCGTTTGCTGCTCCTGTTCTTACAGTAATCCATATTTTATGATTGCAGTTTTTCAGGACAGTTCTACAAAAGAAGATGTTTTCTCAAAGTGCTGCTTCATCGTCTAGGAAGAGTTTCCTGGATAACAAGGCGTCTGAAAATAGGTGTGAAAGGGATGACGAGGATAGCAGGTCCAATCGGCACAAATGGGTGAAGACTGATTCAGAATGTAAGATTTCTTGATTTAATACAAGCACTTTTAAGTTCACAACTCACTGCTCTATAACCGCTAATTGTTTAAATTTCATTGCTTTTATTCAGATATAGTTCTGGAGATCTGAGCAGATGTTTTGTGAATATCATTGCAAGGAATATCATTGTAAGGCTCTATTCCAAGCTCTTTTTAAATTCCAAGTTTTATATATTCAAATTCAGAACCATTATACTAATTGGTGTCATGGAATTTTGCAGGAACTTGTAAACTGATCGGTGCATTTTCCTCGAAGCATTGCACGAAAAATAGCTTTGTCATTTGATCGATTGAGGACATCTCATACGCTTGGCATGCTGAGATACCAGAGCAATTACTGAAGCCGATTTCACTCGAGACAATGGATATTTCAGTATTATGTGTTCATATAGAAATCATCTTAGTTTGTTTGGCTGTAAAATATTGATTTTTGTATAACTATAGAGAACTATAAGGTTATCATAATTAGGTATTGGCTGCATCTATTGTAATGCGCATGTAAGATAATCTCTTCATGTTTCACCAAAATCTATGAAAACAGTACATTTTAGCAAAATAAAACTTGTCATTGTCTATTTCTTTTATCTTCATGCAAATCAACTTGCCAAATTATTTTCTTGGTACAACTGCAAATGAAAAAATACCAAGCACTTGGTCATGCGAGCCCTCCCAAGTAAAATACTAAGAACTAGGTCAACAGTGAAAAAAAAAAGGTGTGACTATTTTGTGTGCTAGCTTAAAATGGAAATGCCAGTTGAAAGAAAGAACGAAAATGGTAACTATAGGTACATGGTACAGGCCCAAAATTGGAGAAGCATGTTAGTAGGTTTCCAAAAATGTAACTATAGGTACATGGCTAGTGGTAAATGGTCCCCTTGACCGACTCTATGCATCTGTGAGTTTCCTTGGGGATGGGGATAAAGAGTGCGTTGAAAGTAAAAAGTCCTACCTTTGGCAAATGCCAATGTATTTGTGTAGAACTGTAGATAACTTCGAATAATAATTAATAAAAAATGTCATTTTGAAAATTTTGTCTTTAGCTAGTAGACCAAGGATTCCAAACCATCTTAATTGTTTTGCCAAATTTACTATCAAGGTCAAAGGAAATAAGTTACGTTGTTACCTGTAGGTGGCAGAGTCACACTTTCGAACTATAGCTAGACTTTTGAATTATGGGGATCAAACACACAATGAAAATCAATCTTATAAAATTCTACCGAAAATGAAAATCAATTTTAAAATACACAAACATTTTACTCTAAATTATATATAAAATCATACATGAATACAAAAAAAATACAAAAAATAGAGATCAATTGACCCCATTCCTTTCACTTAAGTCCGCCCTTAGTTATCAGTTCTATCACAGCACGACTCGTCACTCATGTCAGCCACATACGTGATTGGTTATCGCGTGATTTGTCTCCCTTCGATTGAAAATGACACGTCACGTCATGTTGTGTAATGTGACACATAAAGTGACCTAAGTTTCAAAAAAATATTTTTTTATTTAATTTATTTTATAATGTTTTCTTATTTGTTAGCATCTTTTTTTTTTTCTTTCTATGAACTAAAAATCTAAAACAAAAATTAAAATGTGATTGATTACGTCAAACGCGATGCGTTTGACGTAATCATTCACATAATGTGATTATCATCAATCATATTAATCACGTCATGTCACATCCACGAAAAAGATTTAATTATGTGGCATGACATGACATAACTAAGATTTTTCAAAAAAAAAAAAAAAAAAGACATGACATAACTAAGTCATTTCTTTACTGAGCCTGTGCTGCCCCTCAGCCCCACGAGTAAACCTGGCTGTGAAATTTTGCTTCTTTTTGTGTGAGATTTTGTGATTGTATTTTTGTTTTCATTCGTGTATTTATTAATTGGAGTTAATTAATAATAAATAAATTTACAATTTTTACCACTTGTTAAACCAAAATCTAGCCAACCTGGTTACAGATCAGTAATTATAAATATGAAAATACTCTTCAAAAATATATCGGCAGATCAGCAGAACCGTCAAGGAAATTTATTACTGTGTTCACCAAATATGCTAGTACAAGTATATGAATTTTATCATCAGTTCATCACCGTTTCGAAAAAGATTCCCTACAATATGAGGCTGCTAACCTCCCTCGTCTGACAACCCTCGAGGGGGTAAAGATATTGACAAAGCAGTTTTTGCATCATTCAGCAACACTGTATTAGCTCTATTGTCCGTGCACTGCACGAAGCAAAAACTGCTCTGTAATATTTACCCTCCATTTAATTGCACGCAGCCACATTATGAAACAAATGCCAAACAACACTTGTCTTATATCACAGTGGCCGCAAAAAATCAGGAAACCAACCACAGTTCCCAAATTTCCAAACAATAGATTCCTTTGATATATGCCAAATTAAAATCCCGAATGAAAAATCAAATACAATATTAGCAACTAAATCGGGGCCGACACCAAAATTTTGAAGTTAAAATGCTACTAAATATAAATGTAACAGCACACATGCCAGAATAAATCACTCAGATATAATAAGCACAAACTAGTTCTCATGGAAAATTTAAGTGAATAATATCATCACATAACAGAAACCATCTAAGCTCTTGTTGAGATATCTCATCCCTGCAAACCAAAATTGACCTCTGCAAAGACAAACATAGAAAAAAAGCATCAATCTCAAATCATAAATAAATTGTTAAATTATCAATTTCAACCAGCCCCACTTAATCATGAGGTACAAGTTCATTCAATGCACTAGCAGAAAACAAGACATTCCTAATTTGCAATCATGCAACAGTTGATTACACACCAGCAGTTACTGTCATGTAACACTACTATAAGAGGATAGAACTTCATTGATCATCAGTATATAATTAAAAAGGATAAGAAACTTTGAAGTTAAGAGTGAACCAAGAAAATACAAACCAGATCTTATTGAAGGCGACAATGTCACAGCTCTGAATGTACTCATTACAAGGCGGTTCCTGAAGGCGCTCCTCAATAAGAGTGTCAACAGAGACCAAGTCATCAATAATCGTCATCATTATCTGCAGCTTCTTAATGCCATATCCAACCGCCACCAGCTTTGCTGATTTTCAGAAAAAGAAAACATACACAAGTTAGATAATAGAATACGGCACCAGTAACATGTCACATTATACACAAGTTATATAGTGGTATATACCACTGCAAAGTGCAAACAAAGGAAAATCGAAAAGGCCCCCGACAGTACCAAACGAGGGATTATGTATATAACAAATACCCTCAGTTATTTGAAAAACCAATAACTCGCCTTTGAATGTAAAAGATAACAACTGACATGCTTTGACACCTAACAAGTCGATGCATGTTCACCAAGAGTATAATAGCTCATGTCAATGAGTATAACCGTACAAATGATATTTAAACATTTTTTAGAGGTACATGTGAAATTGACCACCTACACTGGGTGATGTATTTATAGAAACACAAGCACACACTTGGGCATGCACACACACACACAGAGACACATGCGCATATATAAAATATAAAGAGAGAGAGACATACAGGCACCCCAGAGGAGACCCTCCATCTGGATGCTCCTGACCATCTCCTCTAGCTTCTTCATGTCAGTCTCGTCATCCCATGGCTTCACATCCAACAGCACTGACGATTTCCCAGCTATCAATAGAAACCAACATTAGTTGCTACTTAGCATGGCCACACAAATTAAACAAGATAGAAAATTCAAGTGTTTAGATATATAAGCAAAAAGGCAGGATTCTACTATCTCAAACAAGTGTAAAACAATATTCAGGTTATATTCAAGGATTGTTTTGAATCAAGCAAGGCTCGTTCTCACTGCTCAGCTAAAATAATTTACGTAACAAATCAATCAAGGCCATCACATTTAAAATAATTTACATAACAAATGCAGATAAAATTCATACATTCTTTCTTCTTAGAGGAGGCCTTGACAGCCGCAGCACGCTCCTCAGCTGCTTTCTTCTCCTCTTCGGTCTCCTCACCGAACAGATCAACATCGTCGTCATCGTCATCCTCATCTGCTGGTGCCTGAAAATAGAATGAAGAATTTAGTTACAGCTTACAACAATTTTGGAATGAAGCTACAACAAGATCTAATGTGTGGCTTATAAATAACCTTTGCCTCTGTGACTGGAGGTGTGACAGGAGACTCCTCAACAACGGCAGAGCATTCAATCTTCACACCCTTTCCCTCCTCAGTCACACCACTGAACATTACAAGTATTAATAAATCAACAAAAAGAAAAGTAAGACACAATTTAATTAATTTATATACCCTTAGGTACCATGAACATTATTTGCACATGACATTAATAGAAAATAAGAAATTTGATTTCTAACAATATAACAACTTCACACCCTTTGTCTCAGTCACAATACTGAAATTACAAGTATTAACAAATTAACAAAATAGAATGTAAACAGGTGCTATTTAAGCTCTTTAGATCTTCAGTACCATGAACAGTCTTGGTAGTTCAGTACACAACCCTACCAGGAAATGAGAATATAGCTAGAACTTTCCACACATATAACACAATCAAAGTGAAAATCTCAGCTACAATGTGATAAATTATAATCAGGATCAATTTATTAAAAGAAAATATCTATGTTAATGCTCAATTACAATTAACAACTCTCACCTATGGTGTTCTACATGAATTGAGAAGCATTTGTTATAAGAGCTGATGATAAAAACCAGAATCTTAATTTCATTATTGACTTAAATTGACTTAAGAACCAACAAGTACCTCTAAATTCTGGTAAAATTTTATAAAAAAAAATGCATGTACCTCAATCTGATAAGGGCATCAATGTGGCTGTACCACCTAGCAACATTGACATACTCGGAAGAGGGAGCCGAGTTCAGAATTGCATAAACAGCAAGGTCATCCTTGGAAGCTTGGTACCTAATTTAACAATTCAACAAGTCAGAAATCACAAAGTCAATTCGAAAATTTAGATAGTATCAATAGATGCATTCATTATGAAAATTAGACCTTACCCAGAGATGTAACTGCGTGTGAGGAGGTATTCATTGAGCTTCTGGAGCCCAGACTGGGAGCCAAGGTTGGTAAAAACAACTGCCATCCTATCACCATAAGAACAAAAAAAATTAACATTTGCAATTCCAAATTCATGCACTTTTTTATCAGATCAGAAAAAGGTTGATAATTTAGAACATAAAGATCACCAAAAACTACAATTATGATCGAGGTTGCAACATTGTATCCCTCAGAAGTAAATCCTTACGAATAAATTGGGAACAATAATAGATCCAGAACATCAAATTAAAATGAACAATCTAAGGAATTCCGACGCACTGATACATTACCAAATAATACGATCAACTAAATAATAAATGATTAAATCTGATTCAATAAAAGTAATTACCTTTGCAATTGAGGTGATAAAAATCACGTCTGAACTCGAGAAGAATAAAAGAGAGTGCTCGGGGAGGGTCGGGAGAAAACGGCGGCTTGGCTTATAAAAGCGAGGAAGCAAACCACAGCAAGGGTTTGTGAAGGTTTTTCAGAGCTGATTTAAGTCCGTAGGGATCGTGAATCTGACGGTAGATTCTCTGTTATGCAATATCGGAAATTAGAATATGCCTTAATTGAAAGATTGGATCTCACAGCAATATCTGATTCTAGGTTTTTTGGGTCCGGTCCGCCCATTAAAAGAGGCCACTGTTACACTAATTTCAAATTGGCCTAGGAATTAATTTCTTCTGCATCAACATCATTCATCATGCTATCAGTTTTAGACCTAAATCAAATATAATTAGACACGTCATAAGTTCTTACTTTATTATCATGTCGATACACTATATAAATAAAATCACAAAAACATTGTAGCGCTGGTACTCTACTCTGTTGGATTGCACATTCGGTGCATACGTGTCATGCAATGATTTAAGGATGAATAAAACGGGAAAAAATATTATTTTCCTCTCGAAGGGGGCCGGTCCAATGGGCCCGCTCAGTACCGTTCAATCTGCGTTGAAATTTATGTGCACCGGATAAGTATGTATCTTAATCAAGAGACGGTTCAAATGCCTTTATTTTTTGTGCCTTTATATATTTTATTTTTAAAAACTTTAATAATTCAAAATTTAAAACTTAAAAGTCAAAAAATCCGTTGGATGATCTACATCATTTTATCTATGTGTTCATAAAAAATTATCACATTTTGATTTTGTTTTTATGTGAATAATAAGTTGAAAATTCAATGTCTAGAAATTATCCACATTAGTACGTTTTTTATGAGCTCTTGATGACAACCAAAATAAAATTGAATGTCATAATTTTTTACACGTGCATAGATAAAATGATATAGATCATATCCAACGGTTTTATTTTGACTTTTTAGTTTAAATTTTGAGTTATTAAAGTTTTTAAAATGGAGGCATGGTGGAGGCATGAAAAATGGAGGCATTTGAACCTCCTCCTTAATAAATTTCTGTAAATTTTAACAGAGCTATTCGGCTATAAGGAATTAAATTTTTTTAAGATTTAATTTTTTTTTAACTTCTTTAGCCGCTTAATACTGTTGAACACCGATTCTTTAGTGTAAGATCACATTTTTTGGTCTTTTTTTTGTCGGATCTTAAGGTACCTCTATCCCTTCATTTAACTTTCTTAGTTGTTACCCACAGTTTAAGACAACCAAACATCAATTTCTTAGCACTTCTTAAGCTCTTAATCCTTCACTCTTAATTTCTTATTACCAAACAGCTCCAATATAAATTAAACGGTTCTAATCGGACATCATCGGATCCAATTTGTTCTGACTGTACCCCGGACTCCCTCGAAAATTTCTCCTGCTATCACTTACCCTTCGTCCAATTGACCATAATAATTAATAAATTTTCATGACAATAATAAGTTAGCAACAATACATGATGATTTTCTCCACACACAAAAAGAAAAACAATACATGATAATGTTCGATTGACGGTGAAACACTTTAAAGGCGTTACCACGTCTACGTGGAACACTTTGCAAAACAAATTTAGAAATCAGATACAATTTCCAGAATAAGCGCATAGAAATATGGAACTAAATCCATCCTGAATCAAGGACTTCATATCCTTTATCAGAGCAGTGGACGACAATTATCAATTATGTCATTATTATTCTTTTTCATCCCTTAAATTAAATCAAAAGGTTTTACATCAAACAAATACAAAAAATTGAAAAAAAAAAAATAGAATCACTCAAATAAGTAAAATCATATAGCAACCGAATCAGAGGTGAAAACTTTAGTTCAAAATTTAACTTCCACACGTTGCATTTTATATTTTAGCTCTTTTAATTTAAATTATTTAACTTTGCCAAATATTTTAACCCTTTCAATTTAAATTTTGTAGTTTTACCCTGAAGCAAAATGACAATTGAATAGATAATTACACAAACGTGAGTTATGTTAGTCCCTAAGTCACCTAGAGGGGTGAATATGGGGCTTATGATAAAAAATATTTTAGTTTCTCAAGTTTTCCAAATAACAGTATTTGCATAGAGTTTTGCTAGGCAATTGGTGGTTGTTTATAAATCTGAATGGGAGGAGTTGTTTAATCAGTTTAAATATTTTCAATTAACAATTCTAATGATAAAATATTGTGGAGATGGTCCACAAAGGGTATATTTTTAGTACACTCCCTTTGTTTTTGGTTGGATTATGGGGGAATCCCAAACTTAAGAGTTTAAAGTATTTGGTCAGCTCATATGTCTTTGAAAATTAAGATATTTGTTTGGTTAAACAAAACAAGATTTTAACAAAAGAATTTTATAAAGAAGGGATGGAATGGTAATCAATCTTGTGTATTTTGTTAGGAGGAAGAAACCGTTAGTCATTTATTTTTACATTGTCGGTATGCCAGATAGCTTTGGAATTGGATTGCCAATCATAATGGCTTTACTTTTGTTTGTGATAATATTTCTGAATTGTGGGACATATATGCTTATATACCAATGAAGGATTCAAATATTGTGGAGATGATAAGAGGAGCAGTACTGTGGTGTGTCTGGTTAGAGAGGAACATATTGGTTTTTCAAAATGGAAATGTCAAAAGTTTACGAATTATAGGATCTCAATTATAGCTTTAGTTAAGTTATGGTGTCAACGGGGGCCTAGGGATCAGGAGAAACTTTCTATGGAAGGACAGGACAGTTGTAGGCCGATAAATTGTCTGGTTAATTGGGAAAAAACATGTGCCCTGGATCAACGGGGGCCTAGGGATCATTGACCTCCATACCCAAAATGAGGCCTGCTGACAAAATGGCTTTGGATGGTACACAAATTCCCACGGAGTAACTGGTCAACGGTGCT
>JAJGRW010004889.1:0-19543 GCA_025461045.1 Carex parvula | reverse complement strand
TCCTCTCTTCTCTCTTTAATCAAATCTAACCCCTAGTACAAAGATGCCAATTCTATCTGCCCAGGGGCCTTATATAGGAGTGTAGGGACGTGTAGAGGTTGATTGGAGGCTAAGAAATCAATCTGGAAACAGCTGTCGGCAGTTATTTCCCAAGAGACGCCTTCGGATACGGACCGTATCAGGTAATACGGTCCGTAATGAGACCTTGGCGGTTATGGTTGTAACTTCCTGCGCCATCTTCTGAGTCTGTGCTATGTCTGGTCCGTATTAACCAATACGGACCGTAACCAAGACTTGGTTGAAGGCATCGCTGATCCGATTGACCTGATTCTATCTCCTTTTGATATGAAATAGTCCCAAAACCTGTTTTCTGCAATAAAACATAAAGAAGGGTGACAGTAGCCTTTTTCTCTAAATAATTAAACATAATTGTGAGAAAATATGCAAAACCTAAGCCAAAACCCTACGTAAATCATCATCATTTTGACTCTGATCACGGTCACTCTGCGAAGTGAGACCCAATACGAAGGACCCTCCAAGCCAGCAGACCAGACCACACTGCATGCGGGCTGCATCAATGACACACGCCCTACGTCACCACCTAAGCTAACCCGAGCCGCGTCGAACTGACTCGACCGGCAGTCATACCTGAAGAACCTGTGAATGTGAGCCGCATCACTGACACGCGGGCCGCGTCGAAAGAACCCAAAAGTCAGAAGAAGAAAGGGGCCGAGAAACCACCACCATACCGACCACCTGTACGTTTCCCACAAAGACTAGCTGAGACCAGATTGAATACACAATTCGCAAAATTCATCGATGTTCTCAAACAACAGCACATTACCATTCCATTCACCGAATCCTTGACTCAAATGCCTACCTATGCCAAGTTCGTGAAGGATATCCTATCTAACAAGCGAAGCTTGGGGGTGCACGAGACAGTGAAGCTGACGGAACAGTGCAGTGCCATTCTGAGCAGTGAGCTACCACCCAAACTGGAAGACCCTGGTAAGTTTTCTATTCCTTGTACTATAGGGAAAGCCACGATCAAGAAGGCTCTGTGTGATTTGGGAGCCAGTGTGAGTCTCATGCCATGCACTATCTATGATCGAATGGGAGTAGGCGAGCTCAAACCTACGCGAATAACTTTGCAGCTAGCAGATTCCTCGGTAAAACTTCCACTTGGCATAGTGGAAGATGTACCAGTTCAGGTTGGTAAATTCTATGTACCTGCTGATTTTGTTGTTATGGAAATGGAAGAAGATAAGGAAGTCCCCATTATTCTGGGATGACCTTTTCTAAGAACTGCAGGTGCGTTTCTATTACATTGAATATCTATAGAATATGGTACTGCTGCGTTTTTATTCTTACTTTGCAAAAAACGAGCGAAATCAGGGAAGATTGTGAGTTCTGAAACCCTACACACGGACCGCGTCACATCCGAAGCGGGTCGCATCAAACCTTAATGTGACCACAGACGCAATCACTCTTTACACACGCAAGAGACACAGACACACGGGTCGCGTCAGCCTATTTCGGAAACAAAACAGAAAAGGAAACAGAGGCTCAATGAAGGAAAGGTGGGCCAGAATGGCTATATCACGGGATTCCTTGCTACAGGGGGATTCATTCTGCATTTTGGAGCAAGAGACAAAATCTAGGGTTTGGACTTGATGGCTAGCTTGGAGACGAAGTTGAGAAGCGAAAGACAAAGTTCTTCACGGATCTTCTTTGTATTTCGGGTTTTGTCATGGCTATTTCTTCTATTATTTGTCTTGTTTGCTCTTTGTCTATGCTTGAGTAGTTTACTTAGTTTCTAGGGTTACGATGTAGTTTGATACTTTATTTTGTATGCATGTTGTTTGAATCTGTGTTGAATGTTAGTGTTTAATTGTTTGAGTACTATTTAATTGCTTTGTTGAAGTTGATTGAATGATTCTTGATTGTCTACTGTTAGATGTCTATACCATCTTTTCTAGTACTTTGGCATTGATGTTTCTCTCAACCAAACTTTGTACTTGAGGTAGGTTTACGAGCCGTGAGGCGAGACCAAATAGTAACCGAGAGGTGAACTTTTCCATTTATCGAGAGGTGGTGGATACCTTTAGTAAACCAGACAATTAACTTAGATTAAAAACCTAAGAAGGTGAAATTGAAATTCCGATACCAAGTTTATTAAGCCAACATACGAGAGTTGAGGTTTAGGACAGACAGCTGCTGCATTCACTCGAGGTCCACGCGGGCCGCGTATGAGAGTACACGAGTCGCGTCTTCCAAGCAGGCTACGTATGAAAGTACGCGGGTCGTGTCTGGTACCGAGAGGCAGAGTTGAAGATGAAATTGAAAACCCTGGAAACGCTTTTCTTTATCTGATAAAAACCAAATTTTACTTTCTGTCATTTTAATTATTGCCATTGAATTTAGGAAATTAAACAAACCAAATCAACATTTTCCAACTTCTAATACCTAATTAATTTAAGTAGAGTCCAGATTAGATTTGAACCGTCCTGTGGATCAATATCCGACTAAACTATACGATAGAATTGTGCACTTGCAGTCTTAATCGGAAGTTAATTCAAGGTTTAAAAGGTACAGCTTGCTGTACTGAAAAACCTTGTGATACACTTTTGTGCGAAAAAATATGCTAATTATATATCAAAAGAAGTAATCTATCAAATAATTTAAACAAAAAAATTCAAATTTTCAGCGTTTTTTGCCTTTTCAGTGAAGATATCGTCCCTATTTATTTGTAATTTAGCATAATTTGGCGTAATGTAATGTAATTTAGTGTAATTTAACTTGATATAATGCAATTCAACATAATTTCAAGCAATTTAGCGTATTTTAGTATAAATATGCTATTTATATATCAAAAGATGTAGTCTATCGAATAATTTAAACAAAAACATTCAAATTTTCAGCGTTTTTCTCATTTTCAGGTATGATATCATCCCTATTCATATGTAATTTAGCGTAATTTAGCGTAATTTACCATATTTTAGCCTAATGTAATGTAATTTAGTGTAATTTAACTTAATATAGTGTAATTCAACATAATTTCAAGTAATTTAGCGTATTTTAGTATAAATATGCCAATTATATATCAAAAGATGTAGTCTATCGAATAATTTAACCAAAAACATTCAAATTTTCAGCATTTTTCTCCTCTTCAGTGAAGATATCGTACCTATTCATATGTGATTCAGCATAATTTACCTTATTTTAGAGTAATGCAATGTAATTTAGTGTAGTTTAACTTGATATAGTGTAATTCAACATAATTTCAAGTAATTTAGAGTATTTTAGCATAAATATACTAATTATATATCAGAAGAAGTAATCTATCAAATAATTTAAACCAAAAAAATTCAAATTTTAAGTGTTTTTCGCCATTTCAGTGAAGATATCATCCCTATTCATCTGTAATTTAGCGTAATTTACCGTATTTTGGCGTAATGTAATGTAATTTCATGTAATTTAACTTGATATAGTGTAATTCAATATAATTTCAAGTAATTTAGTGTATTTTAGTATAAATATGCTAATTATATATCAAAAGAAGTAATCTATCAAATAATTTACAAAAAAAATTCAAATTTTCAGCATTTTTTGCCTTTTCAGTGAAGATATCGTCCCTATTCACATGTAAGTTAGCGTAATTTAGCGTAATGTAATGTAATTTTGTGTAATTTAACTTGATATAGTGTAATTCAACATAATTTCAAGTAATTTAGCGTATTTTAGAATAAATATGCTAATTATATATCAAAAGAAGTAATCTATCAAATAATCAAAACAAAAAAATTCAAATATTCAGCGTTTTTTTGCTTTTCGGTGAAGATATCGTCCCTATTAACATGTACTTTAGCGTAATTTAGCGTAATTTACTGTATTTAGCGTAATGTAATGTAATTTAGTGTAATTAATTTGATATAGTGTAATTCAACATAATTTCAAGTAATGGAGCGTATTTTAGTATAAATATGCTAATTATATATCAAAAGTAGTCTATCAATAATTTAAACAAAAACATTAAAATTTCAGTGTTTTCTTCTTTTCAGTGAATATATCGTCCCTATTCATAAGTATGTTAGCGTAATTTACCGTATTTTAGCGTAATGCAATGTAATTTAATATAATTTAACTTGATATAGTGTATTCAACATAATTTCAATTAATTTAGAGTATTTTAGTATTATATGCTAATTATATATCAAAGAAGTAATCTATCAAATATTAAACAAAAAAATTCAAATTTTCAGCGTTTTTCGCCTTTTCAGTGAAGATATCGTCCCTATTGACATGGAATTTAGCGAAATTTGGCGTAATTTATCTTATTTTAGCGTAATGTAATGTAGTTTAGTGTAATTTAACATGATATTGTTTAATTCAACATATTTGAAGTAATTTAGTGTATTTTAGTATAAATATACTAATTATATATCAAAAGAAGTAGTCAATCTAATTATTTAAACAAAAACAATCAAATGTTTCACGTTTTTCTCATTTCAGTGAAGATATCGTCCCTATTCATATGTAATTTAACGTAGTTTAGCATATTTTAGCGCAATAATGTAATTTTGTGTAATTCAACTTGATATAGTGTAATTCAACATCATTTCAAGTAATTTAGCGTATTTTACTATAAATATGCTAATTATATATCAAAAGAAGTAGTCAATCTAATTATTTAAACAAAAACATTCAAATTTTCCGTGTTTTTCTCCATTTCAGTGAAGATATCGTCCCTATTCATATGTAATTTAACGTAATTTAGCATAATTTACCGTATTTTTAGCGTAATGCAATGTAATTTAGTGTAATTTAACTTGATATAGTGTAATTCAACATAATTTCAAGTAATTTAGAGTATTTTAGTATAAATATGCTAAATATATATAAAAAGATATAATCTATCAAATAATTTAAACAAAAAAATTCAAATTTTCAGCGTTTTTCGCCTTTTCAGTGAAGATATCGTCCCTATTCACATGTAATTTAGCGTAATTTAGCGTAAATTACCTTATTTTAGCATAATGTAATGTAATTTTATGTAATTTAACTTGATATAGTGTAATTCAACATAATTTCAAGTAATTTAGCGTGTTTTAGTATAAATATGCTAATTATATCTCAAAAGAAGTAGTCTATCTAATAATTTAAACAAAAATATTCAAATTTTGCGAGTTTTTCGCCTTTTCAGTGAAGATATCGTACCTATTCATATGTAATTAGGCGTAATTTGGCGAAATTTACCGTATTTTAGCGTAATGTAATGTAGTTTAGTGTAATTTAACTTGATATAGTGTAGTTCAACATAATTTCGTATATTTTAGTATAAATATGGTAATTATATATCAAAAGAAGTAATCTATCAAATAATTATAAAAAAATTCATATTTTCAGCATTTTCCGCCTTTTCAGTGAAGATATCGTCCCTATTCACATGTAATTTAGCGTCATTTACCGTATTTTAGCGTAATGTAATGTAATTTAGTGTAATTTAACTTGATATAGTGTAATGTAATGTAATGTAATTTAACTTGATTTAGTGTAATTTAGTGTAATTTAGTGTAATTTTAGCGTAATGTAATGTAATGTAATTTAGTGTAATTTAATGTAATTTTACCGTAGACCGTTGGAATTCCAAGAAAGTGATCACGTATGGCTTCGAGTTTCACCTGTTAGAGGCGTACACAGATTTGGTGTTTCGGGGAAGCTAAGTCCTCGGTATATTGGGCCGTTTCAGATTTTGCGACGAGTTGGACCGGTCGCATACGAGCTTGCACTACCACCAGCATTGGACCGGGTTCATCCGGTGTTTCATGTGTCACAGTTGCGCCGATATGTGCGAGATCCGTCCCATTGTATCGACCATTCTGATTTACACGTGCAAGATGATCTGACCTATCAAGAGGAACCCATGCGGATATTGGATCGAAAAGAACAACGGCTACGAAGCAAAGTGATCCGGCTTGTGTTGGTAAAATGGGGACGACATTCCGATAAGGAAGCGACGTGGGAGCTCGAGGAGAGCATCCGAGAAAAATATCCGGAGTTATTCGACAAATAAGGTACGAAATCAAGTTCAGCGGACTGAACTTCATTTTAAGGGGGGGAGAATTGTTACATTATGAATCCTTGATTTAATTAAAAATACATAAAAGGGCCTATTTGTGAAGATTTATTTTTAAATTATGCAATATTCTAAAATTGGAGGGACCTATATGCAAAAATTCCATATATTAATATAACACCTTTCATCTTATCTCTCTAATTCCTTCCATTAACATCTTATATCGTGAGAAGCCTAAGTTTTGGCCGAACCAAAGAGAGAAAGAAAGAGAGAGTGAAATCGAAGTGAAATCGGGTCGGGATTTTCGGGAAAACGGAGATTCGAACTAATTAGACGATCGAGATCAACTATATAGCTTCGATTGGTATGATTTTTCCTTCCTTGAAATCTCTCAAAAACCCTAAATTGTTCGAATTGTTATATTTTGTTGAGAATTCGTTTTTAAGTTCGATTGATTCGATATAACTCGATATTCGGTTTGATTCGGTTTGATTTGGTTTGATTCGATTGATTTTGTTGAGAAATTGGAAAAGGGAAGAAATTAGGGTTTGGTAAAATGTTGGGATTTGGGGAAATTATTAAATTTTCAGGTGTTATACACCATTTGGATCTGAATTGATCGAGTTATAATCAGTTCGAACAACTCGATTCGTGATATTTGAGTAAATCATCCGTTTGAACTGATTTTGGAGTTAGGGTTTTGTACCAATTTCATACCAATTGAATTCATGATTTAAATGGTGTCGATCCTTGATAACTAGATGTAAAAATACCTTTTGAATCGATGAAACGAAGAAATGGTTAACCGTATCGAAACCCGATCGAAACGAGCTAAACCAAACATGAAAAACCAAGTTCTGTGAGGGTATTGCGGACCGAAATGGAGCTATTGCGGACCGAAATGGAATTGCAGAAAAAATCGACTCTCTGGAAAGTTTGGTTGCGGGCCGCAATGAAACCATTGCGGGCCGCAATGACTTGTCAGAAAATCACAACTCTCGGGAAAAATAGTCTGCGGGCCGCAATAAGTTCATTCCGGGCCGCAATGACACTCAGAAATTCAGAAAATTATGTATTTGTGTTGTTTAAACCTAATTGGTTGAACCATTGACTAAACCTATACCATTAGGACCTGTATACGAACATTAAACCGTGTTTAACCTAATTTAATTCGGTTTAACCTACGGGATATCAATCGGTTGTTTTAATTGAATCTAAACGGTTAAATAGGTGGTAAACCTAAGAGGCATCGGATCTCGGGATCGTTCGAGACGCCTGAGCTTTAGACGAGTGCATTATATACTCAGGTGCGGGGTTTCTGGACTTGTTTGATAGTTTATATTCAGAATTAAACTGTGTTTCTATTGACATGTTGATTATTGATTGAATTGCATTATCGGATTGTGTTGCATATGCATTGCATTGCCCTAATTAATTGGAACTCGGATTGTTCATCTGATTGATCTGCATACTGGTATGGTATTCTTTGTGTATTGATCTGAATGATCTAATTTGGAATTAAAAGTCACCGTGATTTATATCACCATCGGTTGGTGGATATGGCATTACCGTCCCCCACCGTGGCGACGACACCCAGGGGGTGTGTTCGGATTTGTCAAAGTCTGTGCACGGACTTTGACGACCCAGTATTCTAAAGCTTTAGATTGTCTGGCCCTCAGCAGTTCCCAGTACCGGTTGGGATGAGGGGTAAGTGACTCTGTATTATGAATTGGACTATATGTGACTTGTGTATCGGATGGCATTACCCAGGGGGTGAATGCGTTTGAATGGTCGATTGGTTTTAAATGTATCGGAGGCATTACCCAGGGGGTGAATGCGGTTGGACTGTCATTTGGTTTTATATGAATTTTTCCGGATATGAAATGGAACCAGACTTTTATTTAAACGGTTAAACCTATAACTACCAGATATTCTGAGTTCGAGTTAAACCAAATATTGTGTGATTGAATTTCGATTTGGCAATTCCTGAGTTGGATTTCATTTGGCTTATTGATGTCGGTTTATGCATGCATGTTTATATATATCATAAACTGATCTGAGCTTTATTTGTGCTTTACTTTTGAATATAATCTGTGATTGCAAGTCCAGGAGCGAAACGTGGCAAATTTATCGCACTGAGAATTTATTTCTCACCCCCTCTTTGGGTTATCTTTTCAGGTCCGGGTTCAGCAGATCAGAGAGAGACACGAGGTCGGTAGGCCTGGTCATTCCAGCTGCTTAGTTTGTCTGGTATGTTGACATGAGAGATTATGTATATAGTTAGGTTTTGTTGATATACATATATAGTCTCTATGTCATTTTTGTGGTGCGTATCCATCGAGATACGGGTTTGTATGACATTACCTGACCAGCTGGGATTTATGTTATTTGTTGGTTGTTGGTTTATGTTTTCATTTACTATTATATCGTAATTGCCTTGTAGGCATACGGGCAACCGTATGTCTACGGCAGGAGAGCACCTGTCGCGCCTCGTTGGGCTGCGGGGTGTGACAAATTTAACTTGATATAGTGTAATTCAACATAATTTCAAGTAATTTAAAGTATTTTAGTAAAAATATGCTCAATATATATATCAAAAGATGTAATCTATCAAATAATTTGAACAAAAAAATTCAAATTTTCAGCATTTTTCGCCTTTTCAGTGAAGATATCGTCCCTATTCACATGTAATTTAGCGTAATTTGGCTTAATTTACAGTATTTCAGCGTCATGTAATGTAATTTTGTGTAATTTAACTTGATATAGTGTAATTCAACATATTTCAAGTAATTTAGCGTATTTTAGTATAAATATGGTAATTATATATCTAAAGAAGTAATCTATCAAATAATATTAAAAAAATTCAAATTTTCAGCATTTTTCGCCTTTTCTGTGAAGATATCGTCCCTATTCACATGTAATTTAGCATAATTTACCGTATTTTAGCGTAATGTAATGTAATTTAGTGGAACTGAACTTTATATAGTGTTATTCAACATAATTTCAAGTAATTACCGTATTTTAGTATAAATATGCTAATTATATATCAAAAGAAGTAGTCCATCAAATAATTTAAACAAAAACATTCAAACTTTTAGGGTTTTTCTCCTTTTTGGTGAATATATCGTCCCTATTCACAAGTAATTTAGCGTAATTTAGAGTAATTTACCGTATTTCAGCGTCATGTAATGTTATTTTGTGTAATTTAACTTGTTATAGTGTAATTCAACATAATTTCAAGAAATTTAGCGTATTTTAGTATAAATATGCTAATTATATATCAAAAGAAGTAATCTATCAAATAATTTAAGCAAAAAAATTCAAATTTTCAGTGTTTTTCGCATTTTCAGTGAAGATATCATCCCTATTCGTATGTAATTTAGCGTAATTTACCGTATTTAGCGTAATGTAATGTAATTTAGTGTAATTGGACTTGATCTAGTGGAATTCAACATAATTTCAAGTAATTTAGCGTATTTTAGTATAAATATGCTAATTATATATCAAAATAAGTAATCTATCAAATAATTTAAACAAAAACATTCAAATTTCAATCGTTTTTTGCCTTTCCAGTGAAGATATCGTCCTTGTTCATATGTATTTAGCGTAATTTTGCGTAATTTACCGTATTTTGGGGTAATGTAAAGTAATTTAGTGTAATTTAACTTTATGTAGTGTAATTCAACTTAATTTCAAGTAATTTAGAGTATCTTAGTATAAATATGCTAATTATATGTCAAAAGAAGTAATCTATCATAAAATTTAAAAAAAATTGAAATTTTCAGCGTTTTTTGCCGTTTCAGTGAAGATATGGTCCCTATTCATATGTTTTTTGCCGTTTTAGCGTACTTTACCGTATTTCAGCGTCATGCAATATAATTTTGTGTAATTTAACTTGATATAGTGTAATTCAACATAATTTCAAGTAATTTAGCGTGTTTTAGTATAAATATGCTAATTCTATATCAAAAGAAGTAGTCTATCTAACAATTTAAACAAAAACATTCACATTTACCGCGTTTTTCTCCTTTTCAGTGAAGATATTGTCCCTATTCATATGTAATTTAGCGTAATTTGGCGTAATTTACAGTATTTTAGCGTAATGTAATGTAGTTTAGTGTAATTTAACTTGATATAGGGTAATTTCAACATAATTTCAAGTAATTTACTGTATTTTAATATAAATATGGTAATTATATATCAAAAGAAGTAATCTATCAAATAATTTAAACAAAAAAATTTAAATTTTCAACATTTTTCGCCTTTTCAGTGAAGATATCGTCCCTATTCACATGTAATTTAGCGTAATTTATTGTATTTTAGCGCAATGTAATGTAATTTTGTGTAATTCAACTTGATATAGTGTAATTCAACATAATTTCAAGTAATTTAGCGTATTTTAGTATAAATATGCTAATTATATATCAAAAGAAATAGTCAATCTAATTATTTAAACAAAAACATTCAAATTTTCCGCGTTTTTCTCCATTTCAGTGAAGATATCGTGTCTATTCATATGTAATTTAGCGTAATTTACTGTATTTTTAGCATAATGCAATGTAATTTAGTGTAATTTAACTTGATATAGTGTAATTCAACATAATTTCAAGTAATTTAGAGTATTTTAGTATAAAATATGCTAAGTATATATCAAAAGATGTAATCTATCAAATAATTTAAACAAAAAAATTCAAATTTTCAGCGTTTTTTGCATTTTCAGTGAAGATATCGTCCCCATTCATATGTAATTTACCGTAATTTAGAGTAATTTACCGTATTTCAGCGTCATGTAATGTAATTTTGTGTAATTTAACTTGATATAGTGTAATTCAACATAATTTCAAGAAATTTAGCGTATTTTAGTTTAAATATGCTAATTATATATCAAAAGAAGTAATCTATCAAATAATTTAAACAAAAAATTCTAATTTTCAGTGTTTTTCGCCTTTTCAGTGAAGATATCATCCCTATTCAAATGTAATTTAGCGTAATTTAACGTAATTTACCATATTTAGCGTAATGTAAAGTAATTTAGTGTAATTTAACTTGATCTAGTGGAATTCAACATAATTTCAAGTAATTTGCGTATTTTAGTATAAATATGCAAATTATATATCAAAAGAAGTAGTATGTCTAATAATTTAAACAAAAACATTCACATTTTCCACATTTTTTGTCTTTTCAGTGAAGATATTGTCCCTAATCGTCCCTACTCATATGTAATTTAGCGTAATTTGGCGTAATTTATCGTATTTTAGCGTAATATAATGTAGTTTAGTGTAATTTAACTTGATATAGTGTAATTCGACATAATTTCAAGTAATTAAGTGTATTTTAGTATAAATATGGTAATTATATATTAAAAGAAGTAATCTATCAAATAATTTAAACAAAAAAATTCAAATTTTCAGCGTTTGTCGCGTTTTCAGTGAATATATCGAATTCACATGTAATTTAGCGTAATTTACCGTATTTCAGCGTCATGCAATGTAATTTTATGTAATTTAACTTGATATAGTGTAATTCAACATAATTTCAAGTAAGTTAGCGTGTATTAGTATAAATGTGCTAATTCTATATCAAAAGAAGTAGTCTATCTAATAATTTAAACAAAAACATTCACATTTTCCGCGTTTTTCGCTTTTTCAGTGAAGATATGGTCCCTATTCATATGTAATTTAGCGAAATTTGGCATAATTTACCGCATTTTAGCGTAATGTAATGTAGTTTAGTGTAATTTAACTTGATATAGTGTAATTCAACATAATTTCAAGAAATTTAGTGTATTTTAGTATAAATATGGTAATTATATATCAAAAGAAGTGATCTATCAAATAATTTAAACAAAAAAATTCAAATTTTCAACATTTTTCGCCTTTTCAGTGAAGATATTGTCCCTATTCACATGTAATTTAGCGTAATTTACCGTATTGTAGCGCAATGTATTGTAATTTTGTGTAATTCAACTTGATATAGTGTAATTCAACATAATTTCAAGTAATTTAGCATATTTTTGTATAAATATTGTCACATTAAGAAATTTTTTTTTAATTAAATTTCAATCATTTGTTTATTTAGAATGTTTAAAACGGAATCGAAATTTGATCGACGAGCGAGGAATGGGAAATTAAAACACGTTAAATGGGTTTATATTGAATTTAAAAAAAAAAATTATACGGACCATTGATTCATCCTAGCACGAATCGCGAAGCATCCTCTTTGATAAACCCTAACCCCTCTCTCTTCTCCCTTGTGTGTGGCCGGCCAAAGAGAAAGAAAGAGAAAGAAAGAGAAAGAGAGAGAAGAAAAGAGAGGGAGAGCTCCGAAATCCCGTCGGATTGCGCCACCGTCCGGGAAATCGAGGTTGAAACCGAGAAGGCAGCTGTAGATCTCTCCTAGCCATTCCGTCGGTAATTTTTCTTTTCCCTTCTTCGTTCGAAAATCTGAGATTTCTCGAATCCGTGGGTTGTTCGTTTTAAACCCGAGATTAGTGTTAGAATTGATCGAACTCTAACTCCTTTGAGCTTCTCATCTCTCGTTTACCGAATTTCTCAGTGATTTCGTCTCCCATTTTGGATTTCCCATTCTAGGGTTTTGATACCAAATCTCGAATTGAAACGCGGCATTGATTGATTAGGTTAGTCCGACCGACTAGACTTGTCCTCGGAAGGGTTATCTCTTGATCGGGAAAGGTTAGAATGTGTAATGGTTAAATCGAGGTTTCGACCAAATTAGGGTTACACCAACCGGCCAATCGAATTGATGCGTAAACCAGAATAGCGAACCAGTACAGGAATGAGACCTAATTGAGATGGTATACGTGGAATGTAGGTGTAGGCTTGGTTGAGCAAAGGTTTGCGGGGCATTCCGAGGCGCCTGATCTGTAGTCACGCGGTACGCCTATTGCCAGCAGGTGCGGGATTCTTGGACTTGTTTGATAATTTATATTCATGAATTAAACTGCTTCCAATTGTCATGTTGAACTGCTTGATTGATTACATAATCGAATTGTTTGAATCATATGCATAACCGTATTAAATTAGAACTAATATGTACTGAAACAACTCCTATTCTGTACATGAGCGTATTAAATTAGAACTAATATGTACTGAAACAACTCCTATTTTGAATCATATGCATACCAGACAATGCTCGAGTGATAGCTATTGTTATAGGCAAACTCCACCAGATACAAGTGATCAACCCACGAACCTTGTAAACTTAGCGCACATGAGCGTAACATGTCTTCCAATGTTTGAATAGTACGCTCGGACTGACCGTCTGTCTGCGGATGATGCGCTGTACTGAATCTCAGCTTAGTACCCATTGTCTCTTGAAAACTCTCCCAGAAATGAGAAGTGAACCGAGGATCTCGGTCTGAAATAATATAGCGTGAGCAACCGTGGTACTTGAACTGATACTTCAAGAATAAGTCCGCTAATTCTTGCCCCGATGTCTCAATTCGAAGCGGAATGAAATGAGCTATCTTCGTCAGCCGGTCCACAATCACCCAAACAGTGTTATATCTACCAACGGTTCTCGGAAACCCGGATACAAAATCCATTGTGATCGACTCAAATTTTCTCGTAGGTATTTCTAGCGGTCTCAACAACCCCGCTTTCCTCCGTCGATCCGCTTTAACTTGCTGACAAATCTGACACTTTTCAACGTACCTTTGCACGTCTCGCTTCATTTTCGGCCACCAAAAATACTTCTTCAAATCTTGGTACATTTTCACTTCCCCCGGATGAATAGCATAACCCGAGTCGTGCGCCTCTGATAAAACCAAATCCTTCAACTCAGATTTATTCGGTACACAAATGCGATCATGAAACCTCAAAATGCCATCTCCTTGAACTTTAAATGGAGAATCAGCATTTGACTCGTAGTGCAATTTAAATTTCTGACATCTTGGATCATCTTGTTGCGCTGCACGAATCTGTTCGTGTAATTCTGATCGGATCTCAACCGCTGCTAGCACAACCGACGCAATTGCAGTTGCGCTAGTCCCCACCTCACTCCTACCACATTTAGATACAACTTCCAACGCTAACTCGCGGGCTGCAACAACTCCTATTCTGGGCCGCAATCAACAGCGTAGCTCAAAATATAGACTGACTGACTCTCTGAATACTTTGTTGCGGGCCAAAATAAATTCATTGCGGGCAGCAATGAACATAGCAGAATGAAATACTATCGGGTTGAGAATGGAGTAATTTGTTGCGGGCCGCAACCACAGCCATTGCGGGCCGCAATAAGGGCCTGGAAAATGCCAATAAGAGTTGGAAATTTTTGGGTAATTAAGTTGCGAACCGCAATAACCCCATTTCAGTCCGAAATGAATATCATAGTTGTATTTGCATGTTGAATGGTATATCGTTTGTTTGTGTTCTTTTGTTTTGGGAACTACGGTCGAAAGTCCCCAACAATTTATGACTATCTAGGATGGTCGGTAACGTTTCGAAATCAATGCTGGGCGATGGTCGGTAACAATTTATGACTATCGTAGTCCTTCATCAATTCCAACCACCTTCTTTGCCTCAAATTCAATTCCTTTTGCGTGAAGATGTATTTCAAACTCTGATGATCCGTAAATATACGGCATCTCACGCCATACAAATAATGCCGCCAAATCTTCAACGCAAATATCACCGCCGCTAACTCCAAGTCATGAGTCGGGTAGTTTTGCTCGTGCGGTCGCAATTGCCGAGATGCATAGGCAATTACATGATCATCTTGCATCAATACGCAACCCAATCCTGATCGCGATGCATCGGTGTAAACCGTATACTCTTTATCAGTAGTCGGCATAGCAAGAATCGGTGCGGATACCAGCCAACTCTTTAATTCTTCAAAACTCTTATCTTGCGCGGTACCCCAATCAAACTTCACACCTTTATGCAACAACTTTGTACGTGGTGCAGCCAACCGCGAAAACCCGAGTACAAACCTCCTGTAGTACCCGGCTAACCCCAGAAAACTACGAATTTCAGTAACTGTCTCCGGCCTCTTCCATTCAGTAACAGCTCGAATCTTTTCAGGATCCACCGCTAACCCTTGTCCCGAAACAACATGCCCGAGAAAGGTAACTTCATCCAACCAAAACTCACATTTTGAGAACTTTGCGAATAACTGATGTTCCCGCAACCTTTGCAAGACAATTCTAAGATGTACCTCATGTTCTTCTCGAGAGCGCGAATACACCAATATATCATCAATGAAAACCACAACTGTCGAATCCAATAGATCGTGAAACACACGGTGCATCATATCCATGAACGCTGCCGGTGCGTTCGTCAGTCCAAATGGCATAACCAGGTATTCATAATGCCCGTACCTTGTACGGAATGCTGTCTTATCCACGTCACTTGGCCGAATCCTCAACTGGTGGTACCCTGTTCTTAGATCAATCTTTGAATAAACCGAAGATCCCTGCAACTGATCAAACAGATCATCAATCCGAGGTAACGGATACTTATTTTTCACTGTTACCTTATTCAGCTCGCGGTAATCAATGCATAACCGCAATGTTCCATCTTTCTTCTTAACAAACAGCACGGGCGCACCCCACGGCGATGTGCTAGGTCTGATAAATCCACTCTCTAACATATCTTCCAACTGCGCCTTAAGTTCTTTCAGCTCTGCTGGTGCCATACGATACGGCGCCTTTGAAATCGGTGTTGTGCCCGGTACCAGTTCGATACCGAACTCCACTTCTCGCTCAGGTGGCAACCCCACAATCTCTTCCGAAAACACATCTGCAAATTCTGAAACCACCGGTATAGTGCTGATCTCCGGAACTGCCGCCGCCGCATAAACCACGGCCGCCAAATAAGCTGTACACCCTGTTTCTAATAAATGTCTCACTTCTACAGCAGAAACACACGGTGTTAGTTCCCCAAGTTCTCTACATTTCAAAACACATGACATACCTCTTGAATTCGCAAAATGAATCCGTCGATGCGGACAATCAATGGTTGCCGCGTACCTCGTCAACCAATCCATTCCCAACAATACATCATACTCCACAATATCCATAACCAACAAGTCAGCTTCGAATTCCCTTCCGTCTACTTTAATATTTCGGTTTCGGCATATAGTAATTTCTCGATCAGTTGATCCAAATGGGGTTTGAACGTTTAAAACTTGGTGACTCGTTTCAATTGGCCATCTACACCTTTCCACGAACACCCTCGACACAACCGAATGACTACACCCCGTATCAATCAAACAATACGCATCATGATCAGATATAGAGAGTAAACCTGTCATGACGTCGGTCTGGCCACGTCCCTGCTCGGTTGCAGCGTTGCGTGAATTTCCAGCAATGTTAAGTGCATGCGCCGCCGCCCTGCCGGTACTGCCAATGCTGCTAGCCCTGCTAGCGTTAGCCCCGCTAGCTTGAAATGCGCCACGTCCGCGCCCCGTCGGCACGCCACGCCCAACGCTAGCTGACCCTCCTGCGCCACTAGCGCCTTGCATCCTCATAAGCGAATTCGGGCATTCCCTCGCCCAATGTCCCGCGCTACCACACACAAAACAAGCGCTAGCCTTGCGCCTACACTCAACCTCATCATGTGCTTGATTGCATGATCGGCACCATTGCGAAGGCATCGCCGGTCTAGAACCCGGCATAGAGGTCTGTCTGAATGGAGGTCTCGGTGCCATGCTTGACCGAGGGGGTCTAGTATACGATGATCCTCCCCTCGACTTCGATACTTGCCTACTCTGATCTTCCCGCTGTTTCACATTCCTTTCGGTCACTTGCGTCTTTCTCCGCTTATCATGCATCTCAACTTGTTCGGCGTGATCCACAATTGTTTGTAATTCCCTCGCCATCGGAGTATCCACGATCATAGAGATGTTGCCATCCAACCCGTCCAAGTATTGCCTATTGTACCTTTCCACATCATTCCTCACATCTGTAGCATAGCGCGATAAAGCCAGAAATTCACTATTGTACTCCACCACCGGACGTCCATCTTGCCTCAACTCCAGAAATTTCCTCCGCAGTGCTTCCCGCTGCATATTGCTCAGAAACCGCCTATTGAACTGCTGTTCGAACCATTCCCAAGGAATCCTCGCTTCCTCTCCTTCAAAATTACGTCGGGCCCCGTCCCACCAGAATCTCGCATCACTTTCCAACTGTTGTTCCACTAGCTCCACTTTGTTTTCCTCGGGTGCACGACATAAATTCAGTTTCGCATTTATCTGAGCCAACCATTCCTCAGCTGCCGCATACCCGCCGGTTCCATCATAACGCGGCGGATTCAAACGCAGAAATGCATCATATAACCTTCGGAAGTCTTCGGGTGCCCCACCGTGAGCCACTGGTGCGACATCCCGCATCTGTGCTTGACGACCTCTCTCATAGGCCGCAATCAACCGGTCATCCAAGTCCCGGTCTCTATCAGCTCCTCCAGCACCTCCAGCACCAGCTGGACCAGCCCCAGCCTGATCTACAACTGGCTCAACGATTGGTTCTGGATTAGGTTCAGGATTCCTACGAGGTCTGCCTCTACCTCTACCTCGGCGTGTTTCCATTTTCTGAATAAACAAAGTTAGTTTATAACATTCTATATTCCTTATTTATCATACGAAATTCGTATAGTCGTGCCGACCCCAATTCATACGCATACCACTCTCGTATCCAAACAAGTCTGGTTCAGGTTCTAAACCATGCTCTGATACCACCGAAGGGAGGACCTGTCACACCCCGCAGCCCAACGAGGCGCGACAGGTGCTCTCCTGCCGTAGACATACGGTTGCCCGTATGCCTACAAGGCAATTACGATATAATAGTAAATGAAAACATAAACAAACAACCAACAAATAACATAAATCCCAGCTGGTCAGGTAATGTCATACAAACCCGTATCTCGATGGATACGCACCACAAAAATGACATAGAGACTATATATGTATATCAACAAAACCTAACTATATACATAATCTCTCATGTCAACATACCAGACAAACTAAGCAGCGGAATGACCAGGCCTACCGACCTCGTGTCTCTCTCTGATCTGCTGAACCGGGACCTGAAAAGATAACCCAAAGAGGGGGTGAGAAATAAATTCTCAGTGCGATAATTTGCCACGTTTCGCTCCTGGACTTGCAATCACAGATTATATTCAAAGTAAAGCACAAATAAAGCTCAGAACAGTTTATGATAATATATAAACATGCACACATCAACCGACATCAATAAGCCAAATGAAATTCAACTCAGGAATTGCCAAATCGAAATTCAATCACACAATATTTGGTTTAACTCGAACTCAGAATATCTGGTAGTTATAGGTTTAACCGTTTAAATAAAAGTCTGGTTTCATTTCATATCCGGAAAAATTCATATAAAACCAAATGACAGTCCAACCGCATTCACCCCCTGGGTAATGCCTCCGATACATTTAAAACCAATCGACCATTCAAACGCATTCACCCCCTGGGTAATGCCATCCGATACACAAGTCACATATAGTTCAATTCATCATACAGAGTCACTTACCCCTCATCCCAACCGGTACTGGGAACTGCTGAGGGCCAGACAATCTAAAGCTTTAGAATACTGGGTCGTCAAAGTCCTTGCAAAGACTTTGACAAATCCGAACACACCCCCTGGGTGTCGTCGCCACGGTGGGGGACGGTAATGCCATATCCACCAACCGATGGTGATATAAATCACGGTGACTTTTAATTCCAAATTAGATCATTCAGATCAATACACACAAAGAATACCATACCAGTATGCAGATCAATCAGATATGCAAATCGAGTTCCAATTTATTAGGGCAATGCAATGCATATGCAACACAATCCGATAATGCAATTCAACCAATAATTCAACATGTCAAAAGAAACACAGTTTAATTCTGAATATAAACTATCAAACAAGTCCAGAAACCCCGCACCTGAGTATATAGCGCACTCGTCTAAGGCTCAGGCGTCTCGAACGATCCCGAGATCCGATGCCTCGTAGGTTTACCACCTAATTAACCGTTTAGATTCGATTAAAATAACCGATTGATATCCCGTAGGTTAAACGTTTTAAATTAGGTTAAACATCTAGTATCGTATCGGGTCCTAATGGTATAGGTTAGTCATGGTTCAACCAATTAGGTTTAACACACAAAAATACACAATTTTCTGAATTTCTGAGTGTCATTGCGGCCCGGAATGATCTATTGCGGCCCGCAGACTATTCTTCCAGAGAATTGGTTTTTCTGCCAAGTTCATTGCGGCCCGCAATGGTTTATTGCGGCCCGCAACCAAACTTTCCAGAGATTGTTTTTCTGCAAATTTCATTTCGGTCCGCAATAGCCCTATTTCGGTCCGCAATACCCACACAGAAGTCATATTTTCAGTTTGGTTTAGCTCGTTTCGATCGGGTTTCGATACGGTTAACCTTTGCTATGTATCATCGACTCGACATGGTATATTTACATCTATTATTGAGAATCGACA
>JAJGRW010004888.1:0-10953 GCA_025461045.1 Carex parvula | reverse complement strand
ACACACATTCATACATATTCAAAAATTAATACTAGTCGAGATAGCTTGCGAGCTAGGCCCCAGCTTAAACTCGTTAATTCTAGACCGAGTAGTGACGAGCTGGCTTGTTAACAGCTCGATCCAGTACAAGCAAGCTGTTAGAAAGCGAGTCAGATGTAGTCACAGATCGACCCCGAGCGACGAGCTCTTTTGCCACCCCTAGATGAATATGATTTTGAGAAAACTTCGGCTGTCATGGTCTCATGGATAATCCTAAAATGAAAACACAAGCCCAATGTTGCCATTGTGCTTTAGAGATTACGGGCTCAAGCCCAATTATATATTCTTGAGAAGTTTATTTTTGGAGTACAAGCCCAATGTTTCTAATTTGCTTTAGTGTGTACAAGCCCAGAATATCGGACTTGGGTTCGTCATTGGTTATGGGCTTAGAATTTTGCAGCTCGGTTTAAAGCAACAAATCAAATAATTATGACAACCATGGACGTTACAAAACAATAACCAAAAGTGAAAAATTTCATCAGAATTTTAATAACTACAAAATGAATTTGTGAACTTTTATATTTGAATTTCTCTGTATAAATTCGGTGCTACAATCTTTCTTTGTTTTATTGAATTCGGAGTTACTTAAAACATTATATAGATTTTATTATTGTAATTCACTTGGTGGAAATACCCACCTGTTATTTCTGAGTTAATCTTTCTTCATTTTCCAAATTTGTGTGATCTGCTTATCATGCTAAACGAAATGGTGGCAATTTATACTGCATTTTAGATTTAAAAAGAAGTTCACAATGGCAGAAAAAATATTGTTCATTTTCAATGAGAAATGGACCATAGTTTAATTTTTTTTTATTGCATAAATTTTAAATTGCGGTTAATATTTTCTGATATCAGTTACTATGAACAGTCATTATAAAATGTTAACTTAGTTCTTGATCTCAGCCAGCAATCCGGCATGTCATAGTAGTTTATGACATGCTGGATATACCTATGATAGCACCATAACAATGAAATTTCATACAATTTAAACATTGTTTGATGATGCATCAATGAACTTTAATTTCTGACCGTCAAATTTTTAATTCACTTGATGTACGGTAAAACAACACCAACTCATCATTTTTACACACAATATGTGCAAATTTATATAATGTGTATAATGTTGAATTTCAAATTTTAAGCTTTATTTTTTGTATTTTCAACGTAGTAAAAATAAAAAAATGTCGAGTGTTTCTTCTATTTTTAATATATCAAAATGTACTAAAAAAATTAAATGTACACAGCACCTATATATATCATAAACATTTATAAAACGATATTGGAATGAAATGTTGTATATTTTCATCTAATATATTTTAAAATATATAGTATTTAATGATAAGTAGAAAAAAAAAAAATCAATTAACCCCCATTTTTTAATGTGCTTCATCGCCACCACTATTTGCTGCCTTTACATTTCGATTATATAAGAAAAATCAACAATTCGGAGCAAGAATTTTATTCAAAGAAGAAAAAATAATAAATTGTGTGTAGATGATTAGGCGATGAATTAGAAGGTCCAATAAAAGGCCTAATAACAAGCCCAACGATGATTCCCAATTGCATATAAGATCTGAACAAGGCACTGAAAGGCCCAGTTTGTGACTTTCAAGTCAAGAAATATTGTGTTGAATAAAAAAAAAATTCAAGAGACGAGAGTTCAAATATAACCAAATTTATTTGAAAAAAATAGTATGTATACTATAGTCTATATGAATATCTATTGAACTGACAAAATATATAATTCAAAGAACCTATTTCGATCTAAAAACAGTCAGGGTTAAATTTTTGAACCCTGACCGTTTTTAGATCTTATATGCAATTGTGAGTTAAATTTTAAATCAAAAAACTTGTGAGTAAATTTTTTATTTATTTTTAGATAGATAGAAAATTACTGTTTTTGGATGGTCCAGAAGTTTCAGTCAAGTAATTTTCTACCTCTCTTAAAATATAGTAAAAGAATTCGAGAAAATATAAAATTTAGTCTGCAAGTATATATTCATGTGGAGATCACGTTGAAACGGTTATGATCGATCATTAGAATTTTCAAAATAAAAATATAACTCTCTTATATAAACTAATCCGTGCTATGCATAGTACCATAGACTCACTTATTTTTTAAAGGCGTTTGGTTGGGTATTCAACTGTTCATTGACGGGAACCTATTAAATTTGGTACCATACATAATTATGATAACCATCTTGTTCGGTCAAACATATTGATCATGTTAGCAAGGGTCCAATACTCAATTGAGATAATGATGGTTCAGAAATAAATGTCTATATATATATATATATATATATATCAACTCCACTGGTTATAAAATCAACCATCAAAAATCTAAATTTTCTTTTGGGAAAGAGAAGGGTTGTGTTGAAATGCATAACAAAGACAACTTGGGGTTGGTGGTTCTAATACTCTAAGAAAAACAGCAGAGTCGGATCCCGTATGAGTGGCGTCGTTAAAAATTAAATTTAGAATGGACAAAAATATTAACATTTCAAATTTTATCAAATATATTAAAGTACAAAATTTTGAAACTATGAATTTCATCCAAAATAATATAGATGCTAATATATAATATTTTTATCATATAAAGAAAACAATAAACATAGTAATATGAAATTTTCAAGTCTAAATTAGAGACTACATTATTAACATACTGGCAATTACTAATAGAGTCTAAATTACTAACATATTAGTAATTACTAATTAGCAATGTTCTAAATAGCGCACTATAGCGTTTCCGGACCAAAAAAACTATGACGCTATGGCCATATAGCGCGCCATAGTGCTGTTTTTTCAGCTGTTCCGCTATGACGCGATAAACGCTATTTAAACCTTTGCTAATTAGGGACTAAATTACTAAAAAATTGATAATACACATTAGTCTAAAATACTAGCAAAGTTTAAATTAGGGACTACATCAGTAATAGTAGGTGAATGCTATTAGAAAAAAAAAATTAGGGTTACCGGCTAACTAAAAATAAACTTATTGAATGCAAACTCTCATTAGTGCCGTTGACCTCCCGCTCCACTTGCCTCCTCCCGACCGAGGTCATGCATCGTTGATCGCCCTTCTTTCACAAATCGCTCTTCCTTCGCTTGAATCACTTCGCCCTGTTACCCTTTTTTCGTTGTTTCAAATTGTTTGTTGTTCCTTCGCAAATCGGTGATCCGGTTCGCACGGGTACATATCACTAACGGGTAGCCATTAGGAAATGAAAAAAAAAAATGATATGTGACACTGTAGGGGAATGAGTTGCGAAAAATAGAGAATTAGATGCGTTGGAAAATTCAGAGTTCACAAAATAGGATAGAAATTTTTTTAGGATAGGACAACAACTCAATACCATATGAATTAAACATAAATTTTCAAAATTCAGAAGATGATGGATGTTCAATTCTGAACTGTAGTGTCTCTGCCACTCGTTCGGTGATACTTAGCATAGATTTTACATGAAATATGGCAACCATGACCGAAATTTTTTTAGTTACCATTTTAATAAATTAAAATTTCAACCATATTATCAAATTCTGAAAAAAGTCTAAACTTTCATCCACGCACTCGAAAACTGCACAGAGCCATGAAAGCGACGAATCAGAATAGCAAAAAAATGTAGTTTAGTACCTCAAAACTTTAGTTGAATTTTTTAATTTTTGGGTTTTTTTATTTCAAACAGAAACAAGCTGTTATTCATTAGGAAAATTAATTTAACTATAACCAACATCTTAAAATTAAGTATTAATGTTAGAATTTTTTTTTTCTAATTGTATTTCTGTCATTCTATATTATGCCTTAGTATTAATCATTTTCACAACAAAAAAACTCCACGCAGTCTAATGTGGACAGATATCCTCCCAGGTACCTGACTCAAGCAAATTGCAACGGCCGGCCTAGATTAATTATATCTGGGCCAAACTCAATCTGGTGCCTATTGAGACTGCAGGTGGTCTGTTTTGAGATTCGCACCGTGTTAAATGGGCTGTCCGATCGTAATTTGCTTGAGTCAGGTAACCTGAGGTGATGTGAATTCGTCTAATGTTGCGCAACAGCTAAGGTTGCGTGGAGCCTATTGCCTATTGGATGGTAAGTTTTGGGCTTTTTTAGGAAACGATGGTAAAGAATGAAATTTTGGTTTATTAAGATCATAATCAGAACTAGAAAATTGAGATTGAAGATCTAAGAATAAAATTTAGAGTAATTTTATTTTAAAAGAAATTAATACAAATAAAAATTTAAAAATTTAATGAACCAAATTACACATTTAATTTTCAGTTTATAGGAAGACTTAGCATCCTTTCCACACTATTAGACTAAATTGTATAGAATTGATCTTCCGCGAAATGCAAAAAATAAAATCATAGAATTAGGAGGGCTGGATGATTAAGTCTTCGAAATTAACAATTTTATTAATTATACATTATATTTTTTTTAAATACTAATAATTTTCAGAATTACACTGTAATAATTACTCAATTTTGAACTTCAAAACTTTTATTTCTACCTGTGAAATTAGAATTCCTCCGCTAGAATTATTTTGTTTGAATTTCAACTAAGCTCTCTTCTGTCTCCCTATTTAAAATCTTTACACAAGAACGGCAATTGAAATATTATATCAACGATATCTTTGTACGATATAAACTATTTGGATGATAATACGGTTAAAAACGCTAACATCCAAAAATTTCCTGAGTAAATCACAGGAAAAGTGGAGGCAGCAGCGGTCTAGACGTGTCTTGTTGTACTAAAGACACGGCCATAATGACAAACAGTTAACTTTTTCATTACTAGAAAAGACAGAAATAGTTGAAATTTAGAAGCAGATATATAATACAAAAAAAAGCTACATTGATATTTATTTCATGAATAGATTAAGGAGATTCCGGTCCAAACAGCTAGGCGACAAATGGAGACTCGGTCTTCAAGAAACTCCTGCACCGCGTCCATTTTGTGCAGTAATTTAACCTCCTTTCAGGCGCTCAGGGATCAGGGATCAGGGTAGTATATAATTATATCCTCAGTTACTTGGGATTCTCTACATTGATTTGTCAGTATTTTTTAACAGTTCTGAATTTTATGAGATTATTGGTGAGTTTTAACAGTTCACTGTGCCCTTTTTTTTTTTTTCTTAAGAAACGTTATCTTTGATTGTTTAAATTTAGAGCATCTGTGTTGGATTTTTTATTTTAACTTTATTTACCTTTACAATTTTTTAAAATTTTAAAATGTCATATAATTAGCAACTTTTTTTGTAAAATAATATTTTTTTTAATTTTTATGTTGGCAAATTATGAATTCTCATTTGTTGAATGTTAATTGTTAAATTTACCTTGGACTTTTTAGTTCTAATTTGTCATCCAACTTGATTTTTAATTAAATTTAGAAAAGATAATGAGCTAAGTTAACTTTTATATTTCTATGACAACTATTGTATTTAATTTCTACAAAGTTTAATTTATATCAAGCTATTATTAAATAAAAGAATAATTAAGTCAGTTGGTTTGCTTATAGGGAGCTAATTAATGAAATATTATTTATAATTTGCATACTGTTTAATTATATCTATATGGGGAATCAGAAGTTCACATTAAATGCAAACTAAATACTCCATGTATGCCGACAAAATTAATAATCTAATTAGTAGATAAAACTAATTAAAGGACTTGATTCTTTGTAAAATTAAATGAATAATTATTAATTTGATAAAACTCCGAATTAACAAATCAAATGACCCACTAAAGTTTGATAATTTTTTTCATAAATATAGCATCTATTTCAATTACTTTTGCAAATGGGGAAAAACAATAAAATAAATCATTTGTTTTTTTCTCTTTAAGTATGAGCATGTACACTTGTCATATTTTTTAATAAATTATGATGTGAACGTAAATGTGCTGCTTAGTGCATGCATGCGTTACTGAAATATAAATGACTATGAATGTATATTTTTTTTTTTTATAATAGTGGACTACTTCATCGATTTCACAAAACGAAATATTACATTGTTTGTTAAGTACTGGTACTAGTGGTACCAATCTTGTCTTAGAACAAGCAACTACATATTACAAAGTACAATATTACTTAGCTAATCCAGCATCTACAGCATAACAAAGCATAATGACAAAATCAGCATATATCCAGTTAAGCAAAACACCAATGACTATGAATGTATAGTTATGTTATTTATCTTCTTTTTTTCTTTTTTGAAAATCAATACCGTTCTTTTAATAAACATCACTGTAATAATTCACTACGTATGTGAAGTTTAAGTTTTGATTAACATTCTAGATAAGTTGGAATTAAGCGATTTTATTCTTGTTATCGTTGTCAAACAACCGATCGAATGTATAAGCGTTTTTAATTTGGCTAGAACAAGCATGACCCTTGTTTTAGAAACATGAAATATTAATATTTGACAGACGACCTGTATAGAAATTTTGGTATTAATTCAATAGAAACTGATTTTACATGTTACTGTACTGGTAATTGGAAGTACTTGGACACCGTATCAGCATTATACTATGCAAACTGTAGATGATCTAACCAAACACGGGCTGTACAATGTTATCAATAAATATGTAATAGTATAATACAAGAGGCACTGCCAATCCTGCCAAAATTTACCCGCTTCAATTTGTTAATGCAAAAGAAAAAAAAAAAAAATGATTCCCAGTAGGTCCTCTCAAACGGCCAATTGCTTTACGGGAGAAATTTGGGTCCGATGGGCATCGGACCCAAAGTGAGTTCGACGGTTTCTCTCACCGTCCGATCTGCTTTAGGATTCGCGCCCGCAACTTTTGCATCTGCTTTAAATCGTGCGCACGAATCTTAAAGTGATCGGACGGACTCGGAACCCATCGGACCCAAGCCTTTCGCTTGCTTTACTAGTGGGGTGCTGTACGGATGACTATTCCGTGACAGTGACAAAAGATCTGGATTTGGTGATTTGCCTATTAAAATGAAAGCTGAATTTGTCCTCTTTGCAGAAAGGTCCGTCCAGCTTTTAATCCCAAGTTCCCAACTCATCGAACAATGACATCACCTAGCTCTGAATCCCCTTCAGTCCTGTCGAAAACGGTTCAAACAAATTTGTTTCATAACTTCACATTATTCTACATATGAGCTGACGTGGTTGGTTCACAGGTATGGAATGGAATATGGGGAGTCTTCAGTAGAAAATCGTAGAAACTTATCAGTGAACGAACAGTTTCCTGTAATCTCTGCGATCGGATGATATCTACTGGCTCAGCTTTAGATCCATTTATAATATCAAGGAAAATGAAAGGATGAAACTTGAAAGCATTCCTGTAAAGTCTCATTATTTTGTCTGAGTTGACTGGATTGCATGGCTTCTCACTTGAAACTGTATTATTTACCTACAAATAAGGGGTTAATAATTTTGCAATTTATTTTACTAATTATATATTTTTTTTATTATTGTAATAATACTAATATGTTTGCTGTGTTGCAAGATGCTCTTCTTTTTAATATTTATTACAAAAAATTTGGAGGGTGTTAGAAGCTAATTTTCCCTCTTTTATACAATATTTTCCTAGTGGTATTATTCAGAAAATTAAAAAAGTTACTTGTATGATTATATAACTAGTCAGAAAAAATGAATTACAAGAACGATTTGGGATTTATTATTAAAGATTGAATTATAAAACGGCGCTTCTTCATCACAAATAAAATCAGTAGAAATAACAGCGATCGAATAAAGTACAAATTAACCAAAAAATAGAGCTCTGTATCAAAAGAATCTCCTCTAAAACAATCACACTTAATCTTACAAGAGATTCTACCCATACAAAGTCTACAAGACATATACTTTCTAATCGACTATATTCACATTACCCCCAAAAAATAACAAAATAACAGATCAATCCACTGTGAGGTCTTTAGATCAAACTTCATTACAAGATTCAAGTGACAACTAAAAAACCTATACAGACCGTCCGATCTGAGACAGACAGTCCAGATCACCCCACAGCATACAACAATTTCCATCGAGATGAAGCTCGATCGCATTTTGATGCGAGGGATTTACAGCGATAGTTGAAGATTACCGATTGTGAAGGAGATCAGGGGAGCTAATGATGACACGCTTGTTATTTTGAAAACTTTTGGTCGCATCAGGATGCGAAGGATCAGGTGGGATGGGCCTCTTTCCTAGTAAGGGAAGTGAAGTTTGGTCGTGGCTGGAGATCTGACGAGTCACTGCACAGAGAGAGAAGCTCGCAACAAGTAGCAAAACCAAGCATAGAGTGGAGAAGAGTTGCTCTCTGGTGGCGTAGGCCAGCGACATGGCCGGAGTCTGACGTGTCACGGTGGGACAGCGCCCCACCTCTGCATTGTTTTTGTTTATGTATTGGAGGAGAGAAAAGGAGGCAATCTGAAATGAGATGGAGGTTCTCTACTTCTCTTTGGAGTTTGGATGGAAGCAGCAAATGAGAACACGTGATGTGATGGGGGTGTAGTTAAGTAGCATTCTACCGATTATAATATCAATATTTTTGTATTGTATTTAGAAAAATCATACACCATTAGAAGGAATTTTTTTTATTCCTAGAAATAATAATTTTCTTTTATAGAAATCTTGTAATACTGGAGAAAAAAGTAATTACGTATTGGATCATATCGTTGTTTTCGATCAAAAAATTTGAATCGGAAACAATGACTTCAATCTTTCTATGTATCTAACAAATGATGTACTCTTCTTTTTTCACCTATTATTTTTTAGTAATTCTATGAATAAAATATTTACATAAGAAGTTATGAAAATGTTGTAAAGTATAAGCATTTTTCCTCGAAAGCATTGAAACGGTTAGGTTTGGCTATTTTGATGTAATTGGGGCACTTGAACCTGGCACCTTGCTGAGAACGCTTCTGCTTTTGGTCGGTGAATGACATTAATTATCAGAGGAGTGATGTGAAGGCGCTTGTACTGGATTCATGATGCCATGAAAGAATGGAATGAACAGACTACAGACTGATCGTTCTGTCTTTTCTCACAACTCAAAAAGGGGTACATTCAAGCAGGAAAAGCGGCTTGTTATGGTTTCGAGTGGACATCATCGCCAAAAGATAGATAATAGAGTTTGATATAAGTTGTACTGGTTATTAATTTTTTTTTTTTTTTGAGGAAATACTGGTATATAATCTACGTGATATGAAATCGCATTCAGTTTGATTACTTTTTGACTCGCAGGCACTAACCTAAAAAAAAAAATTCACCTTTTTACTATATACTATATATATATATATATATATTATTGATATTGTGGAGAAAAAATGTAGAATTTTTCTTGCAATTCAAAAGGAATAAAAAATGGAGTTATGTGTAATTTCGAATAGATAAAAAAATAATTAAAATAAATCAATTTGAAACAGTATTTTCCGGATTGCGTCAAAAGATGTCCTTAAGCAAATTCCATCACAGGCACTAACCTTAAAAAAAAGTTCTCTTTATATACATATAGAGAGAGAGAGAGAGATGATATTGTGGAGAAAAAAATGTAGAACATTTCTTGCAATTCAAAAGGCAAAAAATGGAGTTATGTGTAAATTTCGAATAGTTAAAAAATAACTAAATAAATCAATTTGAAACAGTATTATCCGGATTGCGTCAAAAGATGTGCTTAAGCAATTCCATCACAGACACTAACCTTAAAAAAAAAAGTTCACTTTTATGTATATATACAAGAGGGTTATGCACCATATTTTTGTGCCCAATATGCTCACATTCTTTATCTCTATTTTCAAGTCGAACAGTCGATCCGAACCGTTCAACATGATCTTCATAATAAATATGTTTGAAGACCAAATTTATATTTTTTAGAATTTTTTTACTATTTTTTTAGATAGGTACAATATCACTTTATCGGGGTTTAGAATCTCCTTAAAAAAAAATTTTGTACCTATCTAAAAATAGTAAAAAAATTCTAAAAATATAAAATTTGGTATCCAAGCATATTTATTATGAAGATCATGTTGAGCAGTTCAGATCGACTGTTAGGACTTGAAAATGGAGATAAATGATGTGGAGCATATTGGAGCACAAAATAATGGTGCATTTGAACCCTCCTCATATATATATAGGTTGCTAATATCAAACGTTTGTTCCGGAGCCATGGTGCAACCAATTAGTTTTCCTATTTTTAAAGTTCAAACGATTGATCCGAACGTTAGATGTGATCTCTATATTAAAATGTGCTTGGAGACCAAATTTTTATTTTTTGGATTTTGTTGCTATTTATTAAGCCAATTTTAAAATCACAGATTTTTAAACAGTGAAAAATTTCTGGATCAAAAACAGCGATTTTAAAACTGACTTAATAAATAGTAAAAAAAATTCCAAAAAATGTAAATTTGGTCTCCAAACACATCTTAATATAGATTGAATGTGGAACGATTTGGATTGACTGTTTGACTTGAAATGTATAAAAACCGAAGCGTTTGTTCCACGGCTAGGAACAAACGTTTTTATTATAACCACTCACTATATATATATGATATTGTGGAGAAAAATGTAGACTTTTCTTGCAATTCAAATGGAAAAAAAATGGAGTTATGTGGAAATTTCGAGTAGTTAAAATAACTAAAATAAATCAATTTGAAATAATATTATCCGGATTGCGTCAAAAGGTGTCCTTAAGCAAATTCCATTATTATCGTGCAATATTTTAAACTGTGATCAATAATTCGGTATCATTGCTATTAAGATGACCGTTAAAGTGACTGAGATAATCCGTAATATCTAGCAGTTGATTGGAATTTAATCAATTGAAGACCAAATAAAACAAAATAAATCAAATAGACTCATTTATGTGGAGCCAAAAAAAATGTTATTTTATTTTATTATTCTCGGATACAAAACAGAAAGATAAAGACCTAAATATTTTTAAACAGAA
>JAJGRW010004886.1:0-11198 GCA_025461045.1 Carex parvula | reverse complement strand
TATTCTAGTATTTCAAAAAGAATGAGTTGAATGTAACAAAATAAATGAATTTTTTTATGAATTACCTGATCCAAAACAATCTGGACTCTTGGGCCATTGGACAAATGACATACGTGCGTCATCAAGCACAACCGCGTCGTCGGTAGGGACAGGAAGGGGTACGCGCTGCCATCCATCCACGACTAACTCAACCTGCACGCATGCATGGTCGGGTCTTAGCTGAGTATTGTGTACACTTTTGGCGAGTGGATGTACAACGCCCTTAGCAACGATCATAGAAACACTACCATTCCGTAGGACGAGGTCGCATGCTCTGGGGTCCTGCAAATTTATAGGAAAGTTATTTATTCTAGTGATGCGATATTGTCCAACAAGGTTGCAAACAGGTTTTAAATACCTTTAGATTATGAAGAAGTATTGATTACCTTGAGATTATCCAAATCGTCTAAGGCGCCCCACGTGCCGGATGCTTGACTACTTCGCCGAATTCCCGGCAAAATGGGAGGTGGTTGCTCGGATGGCTGCGTAGTTGCTGATCTAATTTGTGTCAACATTGCTTCCATCTCAGCAAACCTTGCGTCGTACTCTTTGCTCACCTCCGCGCGTATCTGCGCAACTATCTCGTCTTTGTTTACCTTGGCACGAGATTTTCTTCGAGGTTTCTCTCCCTCCACTCGGAACACCTCCTTCCAGCCCCTGTAGACCCCTACACCCCTTACTCGACCCGGGTGTTCTGGATTCTCCAGCGCCGCGGACAAGGAATCATTTTGTCGTTCGACACTCCGGGCACCCGAGTTGACCTCCTCCTCCACTTCCAACTGTTCAAGTAGAAGAATTAGTTAAAGCAAAAGAACAATTGACGTACTTTCGGAGTTATAAATGACTCGTACCATTCTTTGAGCCACGCTTTGCAACTCCGTTGGGAGTACTATCCTCCCGTCAGCGGTTACCTCGGCTCTACGCATGACCCAATCTTTGCCCCTAGGATTTTGGATCCTAACCACGGGTGAGTCAGAATCCTTGTTCGCATCCAGGACTTTCCTCCATTCTGCCGACTTACCCTCGTAACCACCTGACCCTAGATGGTGTGGATACTTGTTAAAGGCAACGGTCCTCCTGCCTTTATCACTCTTTGCCTTCACGGAAACAAGACAATAACGATCAGTTAGTTTTAGAAAGATAAGTACAAATCGAGAAGAATAAGCATAAATTTGGCACGAGTTAGATACCTGGAACTCTTCAGTAGACTTCAAAACTTGATACGCATCCCAGTCCTCTTGTTTTAGCCATTTGTAGTAGCCGACCGGATTTTTCCCTTTCTCCATGAACTCCGTCTTCAACGTGCTCTTGTATTGCTTCCATCCATTGTTCATAATCTTCAACGTCTTATTCTTTGGAACATCACTCTGGATGTTCCATTGAGCCTGATTGACACAAAAATTAGTGTATTTAAATATAGATCATACATAAGTGAAAATTCAAGAGAAGAGTTGTTAGGCACTTTACCTTCACCGTGTTCCACCACTCGTCCTTCACCTCTTTCTCGAAATGATCCCATCTCTCAACAAGGATACTCGCATTTTGTTTCACGAAGCTCGTACACCAATTTGAGTATTTCAGCCGTTCTGGTCCCTGCGCACGCCCGTCTTCTGTGAACCAGATTTTGGAATGGGTCTGCTCAGAATGGCTCGTGCACATTGTAGGCCCTCTTCTCCTTCTTTCTGACGAGGCAGTAGCTTGCTGCTACTCTTCTTCCATCATATCCTCGTACTCATTTTCATTCGACATGGTGCTGCATGAAATTAAAGATCAAATCATTTGACATATAACCTAGATTAATCAACCAACTTTTGACATATAACCTATATTCATCAAGAGATTAATCAATCACTTGTTGACATATATCCTAGATTATTTGAATTAACCTACAATAATTATGGTACAAGCACAATGTATTCAAGCACAAATTAACCTAAAATAACCTAGGTTATATGCTAAAATTATGGTACAAGTACAATGTCAACAAGTACAATGCTAAAATAACCTAGGTTATATGCTAAAATAACCTAGGTTATATTCAAGCACAATGTATTCAAGCACAATGCTGAAATTATGGTACAAGCACAATAATTATGGTACAAGCACAATGTATTCAAGCACAAATTAACCTAAAATAACCTAGGTTATATGCTAACGGGTTCAATACTAATCATACACGGTTGAGAGAGAGAGAGCTAACCAATAAGAAAAATAACAAATACCAACCATGTCTAACGGGTTCAAACCCAATAAGAAAAATAACGAGAGAGAGAGAGCTAACCACGGGTGAGAGAGACCACTGGTTAGAGAGAGAGAGACCGAGGTGGAGAGAGACCGAGGTGGTGAGGCGGCGAGGCGGCGAGGCGGGGAGGCGGTGAAGAGCTCGGAGAAGGCTCAGCAAAATCTTCTCTGTGAGGGTTTTTGAAACTGATGTTTATTCTCTTTTCGGACTTGTGAAAATTTTGGAAGAGAAGGATTTCGAATAATAGTGTTTTTCTCATTATACACGGACTTTTAACTTAAAAGACCGTGTACAAAGATCTTTATACACGGACTTTACTCTAAAGGCCGTGTGCAAATACCCTTTCTACACGGACATATAGCTAAAAGGCCGTGTAGCTCTCTACCCTTTCTACACGGACTATTAGCTAAATGTCCGTGTATAAATTGGTCCGACAGGTGGGTCCCAGGTTCAGTAAAGTTCTCTGAATGGTTGCGGGCCGCAATACTTCATAAAGTTGTTTGACAATTTTAACTAATATTAAATGTTTGATAAAGTTGAACATAATTTTTTAAACATAATATTTTCATTAAACATAATCCTTCCTTAAATATTTTAACTAATATTAAATATTTTAACTAATATTTAGTGAAAACTAATATTTTAACTAATATTTATTTTATTTTATTATTAAATGTTTTAACTAATATTTTCAAAAACTAATACTAATATTTGATAATATTATAAGCATTAAACATAATCCTTCATTATAAGCATTAAACTAATATTTGATAATATTTGATAATATTTGATAATACTATTACTACATTATGCTTTTTTCTTTTTTTCCCTCTTTTTTTTATTTTTTATTTGATATATTACAAGCTAAAGTTGCAATATTAAAAGCTACACGGTCTTAAACAAAATAAATATTACACATTATGCTTTTTTTTTTTCTTTTTCTCCTTTTTTCCACTATTTGAACAGTACCCTCGGCCCATAATCCTTCATTGTGGTCGGACCGCATGTAGTCAGCTTCGTCTACCCCTTCAAGTGTTGCTACCTCAGTTTGCACATCGGTACAAAATGGAGGTACTTCGTCGAACTAGTCGTACTCTTCTTCATCGACGACATTTTCTACCCCGACAATCCTTCTTTTTCCGGATAGGACGACGCTCAACCTGGCATCACTCGGGTCAGTGGCATAAAAGACTTGGGTGGCTTGCTTGGCGAGTATAAACGGATCATCAACATGCCCAACCCTGTTTAAATCAACGAGTGTGAACCCGTCGTTATCAACTTTAACACCTCGGTCTTCGACCCATTGACACCGAAACACGGGAATGCTCAGGCGAGGACTGTAAATGAGCTCCCAAATTTCTTGAATAACGCCATAATATGACTTTGATGCTATTACAGCCCGGCCATCTCCTGATCTACTAAATTCTTGAGAGGTCGCCACCAACGTCACCCCACTGTTTTGCATCATGCTCTTATCACTCTGGGATTTAGTATAAAATGTATATCCGTTAATCTCGTATCCTTGGAATGTTCTAACAACAATTTGGGGTCCTGCGCCAAGTAGTTTAACAATTTCAGGTACGGGGTGTGACTGCACTATTTCTTTCAGCCATCCTATAAAAGAACGATTATGCTCGTTAGTAAGCCACTTCTGACTCCTCGTGTAGTTTTGTTGTTGAAGGATTGTCATGTGCTCATCTATATAGGGAGCAACATCTGTCATGTGTTGTAGTACAATAAAATGTGCCTTTTGTAGTTCATTTAGATCAGCAACTACGGCTCTCAACCCAATTGTCCCGACTCCTTGGAGCCTTCCCTCGTATTGAGATTTTGGAACGCCAATAGGATCCACACCGGTCAAGTAGTTGGTGCAAAAATCAACCACCTCCTCCGTAGAATATCCTTCTATAATGCTGCCTTCGGGTCGATGTCGGTTCCTTACGTATTTTTTCAAGATGCCCATGTATCTCTCGAATGGATACATATACCGAAGGAACACGGGACCACAAATCTTAATTTCTCTCACAAGATGAACAACAAGGTGAACCATGACATCGAAAAAAGATGGCGGAAAATACATCTCAAGTTGGCAAAGAGTAACGACGACCTCCTTTTGCAAAGAGTCCAATTTTAGAGGGTCTATCACTTTGGAATTTATTGCATTGAAGAAAGAACAAAGCTTCGTAATGGTTTGACGAACGTGCTTTGGTAAAATTCTCCGAATTGCAACCGGAATTATATGTGTCAGTAAAACATGACAGTCGTGAGATTTCAGACCGACCAGTTTCAAGTCCTTCATCGACACCAACTTCTTAATATTCGAAGAATATCCTGATGGGACTTTTATACCATTGAGGCATTCACAGAAGCTTGTTTTCTCTTTCTTTGACATTGTGCACAGTGCGGGGGGTAGGTATGTGTGCTTCCCTTTCTCCTGCGGTGCGAGCTCGGGTCGTATTCCCATCTCTACCATGTCTTTTCTCACTTTAATACCATCTTTCGTCTTCCCCGGAATGTTCAATAATAAACCAATTAAACTGTCACAGACATTTTTTTCGACATGCATGACATCTAGGCAATGCCTCACTTCTAAATATTTCCAGTACGGTAGCTCCCAAAATATGGACCTCTTTTTCCAAATATTCTTCGGTAGTGCTTTGGCGCATTTTCCAAAAACAACATCAATGTTTTTTACCCGTTCGAAGACACTCTCCCCGTCTAATGGATGACGAGCCACTCCAAGCTCAATTTTCCCGTTGAATGCCATCTTCTTCTTACGATATGGGTGATTAATAGGAAGAAACCTACGATGCCCCATGAATACATTCTTTTGATAATTTTTCAACCTCAGCACCTGCGTGTCATCTTCACAGATCGGGCACGCTTTTGCTCCTTTACAAGTGTAACCCGACAAATTCCCGTACGCGGGGAAATCATTTACGGTGCAAAACACCATGGCCCGCAAGGTAAAGGTCTCTTTCATATACGCATCCCACACCGGGACGCCATCACGCCACAATTTTTGGAGGTCCTCGATTAATGGTGCGAGATATACATCTATGTCATTTCCGGGTTGTCTGGGTCCTTGGATTAGTAATGACATCATTATATATCTGCGTTTCATGCACAACCAAGGAGGAAGATTGTAGATGCATAAAAGAACTGGTCAAGTACTGTGCCGACTGCTCATACTTCCAAACGGACTCATTCCATCTGAGCTCACCACAATCCTAAGGTTCCGCGGTTCAGAACCAAATTCTTTGAAATGTCTGTCAATGTTTCTCCATTGAGGAGAATCAGCCGGGTGCCTTAGTTTACCGTCATTTTTGCGTTCTTCTTCGTGCCAGCGCAATAATTTTGCATCTTTGGGATTCGCAAACAACCGTTTGAATCTCGGTATTATCGGCAAATACCACAACACCTTAGCCGGAGGTCGGCCACTTGTGTCCTCGTTACAATCATCAGTGTCCTGGTCCTTACGACGTTTATATCGTGAAACACCGCATTTAGGACAGACATGCATGGCCGTACTCGTTACGATACAATACACAGTCATTCGGACATGCATGTATTCTTTCGATCTTCAACCCCATTGGACATATCAACTTCTTTGCCTGATATGTTGTACCGGGTAACTCGTTGTTATCTGGGAGCATTTCTCCTAAAAGCTGTAATAAGGACGTGAAACTCTTATCGCTCCAACCATTGTCTGCTTTTAAGTTTAATAATTTCAACACAGCTGACAGTTTTGTAAATTTGGTACACCCGGGATACAACGGCTTCTTAGATTCATTAGACAAATTTTGAAATTTATCATAATTTTTATCACTAATTTCATCTTCCACATCACGTAACATATCCTCCAAATTTTCAGTAAACTCGTGTTCTACATTTTCATCAAAATTCCTCTCCATCTCATCATCGTCATTTTCGGGTTCGACGTTAATATCAGAATATTCGGCACTCTCATAATCCTCGTTCCAATCAAGTTCAAAATTATCAGAAATTCTAACATTCTCATCATTCAATTCACGATTACAATCCTTATTGGCACTACTACTTTCCCCAAATTTCTCACCATGCATGAACCAACATGTATATCTCTTCTTAAATCCCCGACAAATCAAATGAGCTTTAATTTCTTCGATGTCCAAAAATCTTAATAAATTTTTACAATCTTTACAAGGACATAAAATGTCTTCTTCTTTTTTATTCACTCTATAACTCTCAGCAAATTTTATAAACTCATCAACGCGAACCAAATATTCTTCACTGTCACGTCGCATTTCATACATCCAGCTTCGATCCATCTGTAAATTAAATTAAAAAAATGATTTGATCAATTAATCATGCATGGTCAACATTCTCCTTCGTGTACAAAATTTTGGGCTTACAAAGGGCCGGTTTACAATCCTAACCCACTCTTTAAATATTATGTCTCATATGTGAACACATATTAGCGAGATTTAATTAGTATTTGAGAAAAATTCGGCAGCATTTCCCCTTAACTCCCCAAGTATGCGTACGAACCACATACTCGTAGGAGCAATAAGGGAAAATACTGTCGAACTTTCCTCAAATACTAATTAAATCCCGCTAATATGTGTTCACATCCTAAATGAGACATAATATTCAAAGAGCAGTCCCAAAACGGGGACTATCCAAAATTAATCCCTATTGGATTAATTTTGAACGGGCATGGACCTAAAAGCATCTAAAGGTCGGTTATTGGACCACAATACGTACACTAATTAATTACATCTAAAATTAAGAATTCAAGAATGCATGAAATGACCTAATTAAATAAGCCTAAATAACAGAAAATTAGAGAAAGAAAATGATTTAAATACATATTACTAACCTTAGAAAGATGGAGAGGAGAAAATACAAACTTAATTCAAAGATCTCAGATCTCAGCTGCTGGCCTCGATCAATTCGCAGAAATAAAAAGCTCAGTTCGAGATGTATGAACTAAAAACTTGATCAAAACGGCGCTCTGGAAGGGAAGATAATAAAACCCTACACTATTATACACGGCTATTTAGTTATATATCCGTGTAGCTCTCCACCTATTTCTACACGGCTTTTTAGTTATAAATCCGTGTACAATTATAAGATTTATACACGGCTTTATATCAAAAAACCGTGTGTAATGTTCCTACACGGCTTTGTATTAAAAGTCCGTGTAGCTCTCTCAATTATTTGCACACACACTTATTTACACACGGATTTGTGGTTTCTAATAAACCGTGTAGCTCTCTCTAATAATTCGACACTTATTGTTAACTAATTATCCGTGTAGAAATCGTTCAGATCTTTTGAACTCATATTTGGTACACTGTTTTTAATATAATTGCCAAATCCGTGTACAATGTGCAGTGTACAAAACCAGTTTTTGTAGTAGTGAAAGTATGACGCGTGCTTAATTTCATAAAAGTGTGAAAATTATTCCCACATCTAACAACTTTGTTTGTTCATTAAGGCCGAAAATTAATTATCAATTCTTACATCTGATTATAATGATCTAGCATGTGTACGTGTATTTACTGTTGTTTTTTATTTTTAGTATATTTTGTTTATTAAGGGTATATTGTTATTTCTTTGTTTGTTATGTCATTTTGTAGTTCCTAAGCTATATATATATATATATTTTACAAAACGAAAAATTATAATTTTTTTACTGCCGTATTTGGCATTAAATTATAAAGTTTTGTCTTCCATCACTTAAGGGTATATTTCATTTTCGGTTGAGCATTTAAGAATGTATTGGCATGATTCTATAAATTACTTAAATATTTTGATTTCGAATTTACAACATCTTTAATAATGTGTTGGTATGATTCTATAAATTAAAGCAATTGGATAACACATTTTGATATCCATCGCTTGCTTTTGATTTGTATCTGTTGTGCATGAAATTCTAGATTTAGTTTTCTAGTTAATCTTCAAATAAGCTAATGGCTGGTCAATTGAGATCTGCTCTGCAAATACAGCTATTTTTGTTTATATTGGCAATAATATTATCTACCTCTTGACATCTCTAAAAGACAATACCTCACTTCAAAAACAGTCATAACTCAAAAAGCTATTGGAAGGATCATGCATGATACATGTCTAAATTATTTTTTATATTTTTCAAATAGGGGCAGCGCAATTGTGGGATCTAGAGGTGACAAATTAATTAAGTCAATGGTTCACAGAAAACTTGTGAACTCAAGATGCTTAATTCATAATTAAGAAGAGAAGATTATTTTCCCATTCAAGAACTCTATGTAAGTTAAATTATATTCTATTCTTGTTTAGTACACATCATGAATAGCTGGATGCATGCAGATATGCAATCTGAACTCGATTAAATCAACCGAATTAAAAAATGAAGGAGACCTCGAGATCATCCATTCAATTTGACTAAAGACAAATGAGTAGATGGGAGCATGCAATTGTCACCTAATTATATATTATTGATAAAAAAATTATTTATTCAAGTTTCCAAATATATAAGGAGAACAGCTTGGTCCGATGCCCATGCCATCAGACTCAAATATGGGTCCGATGGGTTTAGAGACCGTCAGATCCACCTTAAATTCGTGCGCATGAATTTTAAAGCATACACGAAAGTTGCGGGTGCGAATCTTAAAGTAGGTCGGACGGTCATTGAACCCATCAAACTCACTTTGAGTCCGATTGGCATTGGACCCAAATTGGTTCCATATATAAGAGCTTTCACACGAAGAACATTACCTTTGCCACATTATCATACTCGTTAAAATTGAAGCCATAACCTAATTTGAATTTAACTCAAATTTGAGAAGTTTAAAAAAATCAGAGTAGATTTGAAGTAATTAATTTGAATCTAACAAATAAATTCACATATTATGAAATTATTGTATTATTTTACGATAATGATAGTAAAGTTGGAGTCCTCTCCTAATGATTTTCTAATAAAGTAGGATATGGTAGAGAAAAAATATTATAAAATAATAATCAAGCGCAACAATATTGAAATCTTTGCTCTTAGTGAATAAAAATAATATATGTCTGTACTCAAGCTAAGCTGCTCAAATACAATACTAGTATCAAGTTTGATATAAAACAGCGAAACAATAATTTCAAAATCTTAAAATACAATACATTTATGTCTTTAATTGTGTATATTTTATTATTTCAATGGAGCTTCACATGGTTGCCACTACGGTGAATCCGGTAGTGCACATCCCTTCCAATATCTATCCATTTTATCGAATCTAGCGACTCAGAAATGTTCTTGTTTTTTCTATTGTCTCCACATGTTAGTGCAGTAACAACAATGGCCCAACCACATGTCAAGCTCTATTATTTTGGCAAGATTAAATGCGGTACAGTAGTTCTAACCTTTGTTGTTGTCTTCGTCTCTGTTAACTTGTCAGCTATATATTTTTACCTGATATCTTTAAAAATATATTTTGATATAGGAGTAGACTGAATAATTGCTGGATGCATTTATTTCCGATTTTTTCCAACCTTAAATCTATGTCTAGAGCCACAAAGCTAAAATACTTATCCTTAACCAGCAAAACATAAGTTACATAACAAAATAATTTTAAATGTGTTTTCTAATATTTTTAAAAGAATAGATAAATGTGTTGAGGAATAACTAATAAGTATATATGCACTTTGCCAGTTATCTGTAATTTAATTTAGTCAGTTTATTCTTATTTTAACAAATATTTCGTCAATTCATCATAGTAATACAAATTTTCATATCTTTATTGTATTTAACAGTGAAATGTTTGCATAAAAGAAGAGAGGGAGCAAGTGGTAGAGATAGAGGCCGCTACTGTTATTTAGAAAAATAGTATGTAACATAGAGAACACTGAGAAGTAAAAATTACGGTGTTGGGGCGTACAGGAATAAATTACTCCGTTCTCTTACCATCTTCCATCTCTCCTCACTATTGCACATTGTGAAAAAAGAGCATGTGTGAAATATTTTCTAGATAACAGAACTGGAAAATATAAGAAACTGTATTATTCAATCGAGGGTTCAAAAATGTATTTTTTTTCTGGTGCTTGGGTACAATACAAACTCGTACTCTAATTACATCCTTTCATCAAATATTGCCTTAGAAAATATTTACACATTACTTGAACAAATACCCTTATTCTACTTATCTCCTAAAGATGAATTACATGAGTATTCAGTTGATTGACAATATGTAAACATAATATTACAAAATTTCATATCTTGATATTGTATATAACTGATGAAATGAATTTTGCCTTAAGGGAACGTGGAAGAGGTAACGATAGATGCTGCTTCTGTTACTACAAAAAATAAAATAGAACTTAAAGAACATAGAGAAGCCTTTTTTTAATGGGAAGAATATAGAGAAGTTAAAGCTTAAATATGTTGCTATGCCCAAATGGAGTGAGACTGTAAGACGAAGAGTTAGACAGAGGATAGAGGTTTGAAGAGAAAATGAAAATTGTACGATTGTAAAAAGAGGTAAAAATAAATTGAGAAAGTACCTTGTGGCATCGAAAGAATAAAAAATATTACATCCCCCAAGAATTAAAATTAGATTTGAGAAAATTATCTACATAATTTGAAAATAAATCATATTTTATATTTGTATAAATATGTGAATATTTTGAAGTCTTGGAAAAAAACAAAAATATGTTATAAATTTAACGATGACTATGGAATATATATGTTTAATTTGTTTGTGTGTACGGAAATGTACTTGAAAACTAATAATTCATATATTTGCGGATTATGTTAACGCAACATGCATAATAATAATAAAAAACTGGAATAAGCAAATACCATTTGTTTTAAATGGAAACACCAAACCCATTAAACCATTATATTTAATCCATTTAATAGCAACATACATTATAATTAACACAATGATACAGAGAGCAAAAAAAAAAAAAA
>JAJGRW010004885.1:0-19140 GCA_025461045.1 Carex parvula | reverse complement strand
AAAAACTTAGAAGACCTTTGTCATTAGGCTAGGGTGTCAATGCATGGGTATGGTACGGATCGGGTGGAGGCATTTTCATACTCATATCCATTAAAATTGACTTTACTCATATCCTACTCATATTCATTAAAATTGATCTTACCCTATTCTACTTCACCTTTACCCCGTTAATATTATCAGGTAACGAAACGGTAGTGGATAATACGGATATTACTAATTAATAATTAGTTTTATTATATTTTACAAATTAAATATAAAAACTCATTCATTTCATACATATGTATTACATTTCTAATAAAAATAAAATGAATATGCAATCCAATTCCAACTAAATTGTTTTTTATAAAGGAAAAAAATTCAAAAACATGAATACATATTTAGGTGGGTTGAAAATTGCATTGAATATATTTAAATTTTAATAATTACCCTATAGGGTAACGGTATGAAAATATAGTCATTACCCATACCCTTACCCCATTTGTTTAATGAAAAAAAATTCTTATCCATACTCATACCCAATAAACTAACGAAAAAAAAAACTTACGCATACCCGTCTTATCGAATACGATACGGGTCGGGTAAACGGCCAAAAGGGTACCATTAACACCCCTAAATTAGGCGCCGTTAACAATCATGCAAACCTGCCATTTGAATATTGCATCCTTTCTTTGTCGGGATAAGATAGGAAGAAAGTGAGAATTTGCTTTTGACTTTGTAGCAACAAAAACCAGTATATAAACCATGCAATAGGTTTCCTAATTCCCTATACAAAGAGGGAAAGAATCTCTTTCATTACAAGTTTTCTTGTTTATCTTTCTTTTTCTTATCTTTAGCAAATGAAGTAAGAACTAAAAGGCTTTTTATTTGCCTGGAATATACATACAGAACTTGGTATGTAGCTGCCAAAAGGTATAAACTTAGCTAAACCTACAAGCAAATAAAGACCTTTTGTTGTATTTTACAGGTGTAGCTTCAACGTGGGGCTCATAGTTAGAAGGAAAATGAAATTGAAAGGGATAGGACATGACCAATCATTTGCCTATTTTACAACGAATTCAAGCAAAATGATTTTAGTTAAATTATTGATAGAGATAGGTAAATTCCAGTTACCCGTTGCCTAGCTTGCGTCGAGCGGAATTGTTTTTTTAAAATAATCACTAAATAATATAAGATTGGACCTCCTGATAGGTTCAATCAAACAGTTATATATGAAGGCCAGGCCCATTCTAATTAGCCCATGCGTGATTGAGAGCTGGACTGCTTGAGGTAGGGCTGTAAATGGGCCGCCGAGTTTGAGTGAGTTACTCCCAACTCGAACTCAGTTTTATTAAATAAATGAGCGAGTCAACTCGAGTTGGGATGGTAATAACGAGTTGTAGAGCCAACTCGAACTCAGCTCGTTATTAACTCGAGTTGGCTCACAACTTGTTTATAACTCGTTTAACCAGTTAATTATATATTACTAGTAAAAAAATTTATCAGTATTCAGCAATTTTTCCTACAGCAACTTAGTACATAAGCACCAACAATTTTTCATACAACAACTTAGTACATAAGCACCAGCAATTTTTCATACAGCAGCTTAACAAAAATAATTTCTGAGATTTATTGTGACCAACGCTATGTACTCGAGTTATAAATGAGCGAGTTGGGGTAAGCTCAAACTCAGCTCATTTATAAACGAGTCAGCCAACCGAGTTGGAACTGACTTGAATTATAAATGAGCGAGTTACAAATTTGAATAATTTTTGCCCAGCCCTAACCAGAGGTGTGATAGCGGAGCGCACACAAACACAATTCTTTGATTCTTTCCCCATCTTTAATTATTTATGTTGCATATGTCCATTTGTTTAGTTTGTATCTTTTTGCCGAAGGGGATAGGACTCATAGGAGACAAAATCAAGTCCCCCATCAAACATGGTGTAGAGCTGCGTAGGATGATAGCAAACGAGATGAAGGATACACGCAGCGCCATGTCATTTTTTACTGACGACATGCTACAAGTCAAAAAATGCATTCTCATTTCCGTATCGTCATATAATACAAGTTCATGATGTCAGTTCCGAAACCTGTTCATCGGAAAAGAAAAAAAAAAAAATCAAACCACAACTTGTGCAACAAACAAAGGATATATTAATATCTAGTGGATAATTTTCATGGGTGTGAAATCTAACTTGGCTTAAATTATATGATTTAGAAATTAATCATATAAAAAATTTATGTGAAATATGAAGATTAATTTTACAGTATTCATAACATTTATTCTTAAATTATTAGAAAGTCACGTAAAAATTATAAATTTTAAAATGAATAGAGATCAATTGATCTTGATCCACTCAATGCAGATTGGCCCCAAATTAAATATATGCTAATGTTTTTTTTATAGAAATGTTTAGTATACTGAAAAATTCAAAAGAATCATCACAGATTAAATATATGCTAATTTTTTCTGTGCACACATCTCGAAACAGCTAGTTTTTATGTGCCGTATCTCAAAACAATTCAACGGCTGGATTCTGAATTTCAGAAATGCCAGGAACACTATTCACGTATTGGAATTTCAGCAAATTTGGATCCAAGATTTGTGCAGGAGCGGAATTCTTTAACAACAATACAGTAAATGAGAAGTCAAATATCTATAAAATACTATACATGAAACTCTAAAAGTCATTAATTCTTTCAAGATTGACTTTTAAAAATGCATACTTAATACAATACTTGACCTACTTTTAATATTTATTTTAAGCTCCACCACTATCATGGTACATAAATCAAGTATCATAATTAAAGAAAAGAAAAAGTTACATATTACTGGACCAGATAATTTGTCGGGAGCACGGATTGCAAAGTTAGAACCTGGCAGCAAGAATGAACGGGTTGCCTTGAGTGTAAAAAATATGAAATGGATTCTGCTGTTTTGTTTAGAGAATCGTTGAAATTTATGTATGAAAAAAAAATTTTTATCGAATATGTGAATAAAATTTTCAAATAGTTAAAATCAGAAAAGTAAAATTTTGCTTTTCTCATTGCCGTCCGATTCCAAAAAAAGAGGGCCTTCAACTAAAAAAAAAGGTGTCAAAAAGGAATAAAAAAGTTCACAATGCGAGTAACTTATCGCAGGTAGCGTTTAATAAAAATGCTTCACGTGTCAGCTAAGTTGAGTGTTATGTTTGTATTTGACTAGTTGAGGCTTAGATATCTGGCCGACAATTTTTATTAATATTCAAAATTACTTACAAACTATTAATTATATCTAACTTAACTGGGTATTTTTTAACAAATATCCAAACCTGGCCCGGTTGGATTAAAAATTCGGACCGGCCATTTTTTGGCCCGATCAGGAGAATTTTTTTCTTTTTAAATATTGTTAGATACTTCTTTTGATGTATAATTAACATAATCATACTAAAATACACTAAATTACTTGAAATTCTGTAAATTACTCTAAATTAAGTTAAGAGTGCCGATATCTTCACGAGAAGGCGAAAAAACGACGACGAAACTTCAAACAGCCATACCACGGCGCTCGAGTGTCCGATTTCAGCAAATGACAACTTTTCAGAAAACTTGTGAAAATATACATGCGTCAGTGACAGCTTTGCAGTTTTTTAAAATTCAAAATTGCCAAAAAATTAAAGGGAAGAGCCTCAAAACTTGAGTTGAAGTTTCTGATTAAATTTTCATTTCTATTTTTCGATCTAAGTAGCTCAGTAAATTGGTTATATAATGAACTTGTAGAATGCCAATTTTACTATTTTGAAATTTTTTTATTTTTTATGATTTATGATAGATGGCACAAAATCGGCCTATTTTAGTGAAATTTAGTGTAATTCAGCGTATTTCAGTATAATTAGCGTAATTAGCATAATTTAACTAAATTTAGCATAATTTAGCGTAATTTAGCGTAATTCAGCGTATTTCAATAAATTAGCGTAATTTAGCTATATACTAGCTTAATTTATCATATTTTAGCGTAATTTAACATAATTTCAAGTAATTTAGTGTATTATAGTATAATTATGCGAATTATATATCAAAAGAAGTAATCTAACAAATATTTCAAAAAAAAAAAGCAGGCCAAAAAATGGCCAGTTTGGGAATTTTTAAAAATACCCAGCTAAGCTTGGTATAATTAATAATTTGAAATTAATTTTGGATTTTAATAAAACTATTGGGATATCCATCATTAAAAAAATTAAAAAAAATTAAGACAAATGTCCATGTTTTTTTTTAATCTGGTGCTGATTTTTTTTAATATCCATCATTCAAGAAATTAAGACAAATGTCCACGTTTTTTTGAAATTTTAAAAATACTCAAACCGCCATATTTCTGGGCGGTCTGCTTTTTTTTCATAACTGCCATATTTCTAGGCGGTTTCAGGAAAGAATGTGGATATCTAGATTTCTAGGCGGATTTGAGATTTTTTTTTTTATATTCTTATTTTATAACCTTCATATAGAACAAGTATTTTTGTAGATGGTTGGAACCTTCGACTCGTTAGAAGAGGGTCTTTGGTTCGAATTCGGGTGTAGGCAATTTTTTTTTTCAAATTGAGGTGTCCCAGTACAAATGTCCAAAATTAATTATTGCTAGAAGCAGGACTCGAACTCAACATATATGGTTTTCAATTTTGTAAACTACCACTACACTAGCTATCATTCGTGTTAGAAAGATATTCTATTGGTATAATACAAGTATTGAATAAGATAAACTAAAATACCAAAACAATTAGTATTTTTTTTTATAATTTGTCATTATTTCGTATAATTAGTTATAAATTAGTATACTAATTTTTTAGGTAAACCTAATTAACAAATTAGGATAAAAATATTAACTTGCAAATATAATATTTTATAAATTTCTAGTTTTTTTCCACTTGTTTTTCAGGATTGAGAACCGGTAACGTTTAAAACACATAATGAAGTTGAAAGGTTATTAATTGTTCGTATAGTATTTTTAAAAGATATAAAAAAATAAAAAAAATATTTAGTTATGGCTTAATTCTAGTACTTGGAGCGATCGAGTTGTATCTGGCTCTAGAGATAGAACCATGCACTATTTTACATGTATAAGCTCCTCTCATAATAATATAACAAAGTTAAAGCACTGAATACCCTTTTCAAATTGGAAGGTAATACATAGAAATAACCGAAATTTTTATTAATATCCAAAAAAATATTAAATTTCAATATCTACACTCCATGCAGAGAATTTCAAAATCTGTCCAACTGCAAAAATTTTCTCCGGTTCAAAAGTCAAAAACCGCAAATTTATTTTATTTCAAAATCTAAAAAAATTGCGGTTTTGATTTTGGAATTCCAAACCGCAATTCATTTTTGCGGTTTGGTTTTGGTTTTTAACAAAAATTTTGTTTTATTCGAGACCAACATTAGTTTTCATCAAAAAAAGAGACCAACATTAGTTACTTTTGTCAGATGTCAAATTTTTTTTTTGTTTTTTTAAATAGAAAGATCACAATATTTTCTGTATTTATTTAGAAGTGATTTTTAAACCGGGATCAATAATTCAGATTCAAAATATTTTTATTTTCTTTCCAATAACACAAAGAAATATTTTAATTTTTCTAACAACCGCGAAAAATCCGGCCTGAAAAATATTGATCCGGATTATTTATTGCAGTTTTCCTAATAAATCAAATTATATAGTATTTCATCTATTTTTAAAGAAATATATAAAATATTTCTAATATTTCAAAACAAAAATAAATAAATTATAACATTTTTGTTTAAAAAAATCTTAAAACCGGAAATTTATTTTCCTGTTTTGGAATTCCAAAACAAAAACTGGAAATTTATTTTCCGGTTTTGGAATTCCAAAACCAAAACTGCAAATTTTTTTTGCGGTTTCGGAATTCCAAAATCGGAAAATAAATCTGTGGTAATTCGGCCTAAAACTGGAAAATAAATCTGTGGTAATTCGGCCTAAAATCGGGAAATAAATCTGTGGTTTTGACAGTTTTTAGATATTAATAAAAATTTCGGTAGAAAGAAACATGAATAGAAGGTAGAATTAATAATATTATCTAGCCCTCCGTAATCGAATCCTGATTCCGTCTATGTTTATCACTTATCAATCATCAAAGTTCGATACCAAGCAAACATTTCAAATTATCCTCCCAATGCATGGTCGCATATAGGAGAACAGAGTATGAACTTTTAGGTTCAACGAGCATGATGACCGTCCCATCTAATTTAAGATTTGGGGGCACGAAAATTGAAACAGACACGCACGAATTTTAAAACATTTTGCACAAATCTTAAAGCAAATCGACGGTGATTAAATCCATCGAACCAGAGTAGGTCCGATGCCCATCGGACCTACTCTCAAGTGCGCATATAGAACGGAGCTAGTTCGAAAAACTAGCACCGCAACATCAGGAGTTTTTGTTACTGACAGAATTGAAAAATAAGTGAGGTTATGGTACCATAGTTAAGATTGGTTAGTACTATGAATTAATAATTTTATTTTCTTAATTTCAGTAATCGATATGAATCATTTAACATGACCTTCATATGAAATTGTAATTGCAACTAAATTTTATATTTTTCAGAAATTATTTTACCATTTTTCTAAATAAGATAGAAAATCACTATTTTTGAATGTTATATAATTTTTAGATCAAGTGAATTTTCACCTATCTAAAAAATAGTAAAATAATTCTAAAAATGTAAAATTTGATCTATTAGTATATTTTTATATATACATTATATTGAACTGAAAAAGAATTACAGTAAAGAAAAAATTTGTAGCTAAGCATTTATCAAAATATTTGAAAAATCAAAATGGGGGAGGAGAGAGAAATAATAGTCACTTGGTATCGGGCATCTATTGTTATACTCTCAGCCATACAATCATGAAACTTTTATCTTTTTTTTATAAATACTAAGAGAGATGCAATCGAACTTATGACCAAGAAAAGAGAATCATTTCAATCCGTTCTAGTGAATATTATTATTCACTTGCAGACTCTGAAGACGGAAGAAGTATTCTCTTCTTATCAAATCGAGGATTTATTAACCATCATTTTGAGCTATTTTGCTTCAAGATTTTTTTTCTAATAAAAAAATCGAAGATCTAGTTATGATTCGAAATCAACTTTTGCATCTATACTACCTATCTTGCGTAGAAGAAGCCCCACCGGTAGCAACTTACCTACCCATAAGAAGAAGACCGAAGTGACCACCCAGTAAGGACATGTTTGGCACGTTACTGTGCCCGTGGGAAAAAAAAATTCACTCTGATTGAATTTTTTTCTCCACGCGTATAGTAAAATTCAGTTCAATTCTTACGCCCATGCCCATTCTCCTCTTAGCGCTGAACAGGGCCTAAAAGAAGTAGAGAATTCTAAGGCCACTTTCTTCTGAAACTGAATTCACTTTAGACTATTCATTTTACTAGTTTCCTAAATGCATATTACTTAACCTTTACCTACATTTGCTTATTACTTGTGATGTTGTTTGCCCCACAACTACTACATATTTTTATTCTTGACTACTATCCTTATTTTACAACGTTAAAAGAGGGTTTTTAATTCGGCTTCCTTAAGAAGCCTTCATATATCCCGTTCAAAAAATTCAGCAATTTCAAAAGTATGAAATTTGAAGACATTTTTCATCTTCTTCAAACGCGAAATTTTTTTAAGTAGAGTGAATTGAAAAGTCTTTTTGATTCTAAATTCTTTTGCGGGTTAGAATTTGTTTGCTCATACAATAAAAATGAGAATAAAGATTCTAGAATCCATCATAGAATGAATATATGTCGTTTTTAGAGAAGTAGATTTAGATCGACTGATTGGACTTTAAAAATGAAAATACTGACCAATCCGCACTGTGCATAGTATAATAGTTCTTTCTCTCCCTTTCAAATGGGATATTTTTTTTCTTCGTCTTCATAACGTCTGGAGGCAGCCATTCAACATTAATTTGAAACATTAATTATATTAACAACGATGTTCTCTTTTGATGAAAATAACAGTCGTATTATCTTGACTGTGTTCAATTGTTTGGCGCTTTATGTCGTTACTAGTTAGTTGACAAATGAATTATTCATTTGGCGAGATAAAAAAGTCGTGATTCAGAAATAATTCGGGTATAATTTGAAAATGATTCGGAATTATCTGAATCAGAGATTTTAGTCTTACAAGAAAGAAAAAAAAAACAAATGTTCTGAGAAAAATTTGGAAAAATTTCACGAATATTATTCAGAAATGATTCGGAATTATCCGAATCAGAGATCTCAATAGAAGAAAAAAAACCAACAACAAATGTTCTGAGAAAAATTTGGAAAAAAATCACGAATAATTCGTAAAATTCAGAAATAGTTCGTAAATTCGCGAATTATTCAGAAATAATTCGATCAAAGTTCAGTCAACAAAATAATTTGATATTCGGTTCGTCATAAAAAAAAAAATTATTCGCGAATCTTATAACTACAGTAGTTACATGTCAATAAACGGATGCAGAATTAATTTAAAAGTAATTTGTAATATGAAAATATCAGCTGGCTTTCTATTCAAAATATCTTCCTCAGCTATACTTCCCTCTATATTCTAACTGGTCCCAATAAAATAAATGAATTTAATCACCGATATACCTAGACCCAATATAATATTAATTAAAGAAAAAAATATATATATTACATTAAAAGAAGATACGGGTAGCATTGATATCTGTCTGTTCCTTTGTCAGAGCATTTGGTCCCAACCCACTCTCCAATGTCTCTTTTACAAAACCACAGAGAAAAGACTGACAAAGACAAGACCAGACGGGCCCCACTTTAGACGAAGACGCGTCACCGCCTCAACGGCTATCATTTGTCTGGGGACCGTTTCGCGCGTACGTCTGGAGACGCGAATCAGGGCTCAGAAGAAAACGGCAAGAGGAAGAAGAACCCAGACAAGAGATTTGGGGAAGGAAACGGGAGATGCGAAGCTGATCTGGTCTCCGCCTTGATATACCATCGTATCGGTGCTGTTTGTCAAGGGAACTCCAGCTGCTTGTGGGTTTTCTCCTGACGCTGCTTTCTGGCTGTCAATGAGTAAAAACCACCACATATAAAAATCATGCATTTTTCAGAGAGTTGGAATTCACTTTTTTCCCTAATGCAAATCTAATTCCTCAGCTACCGATTAATTAATTTACCGACCCTATAATGGGAAAACAAATAACTAGATTTACACGCTGCAATACAAATCGCTATCAAGTATCAACAGATATACTTACCCACACCAAACACGGTCAAAACTATTAATTATATCACATTGCAAACTTAAACGCAACAAATTCTTCTATGTACAGCTCTCCTACGTTCCTACTACAAACCAACAACAACACAAGAAAAGTTGCTATATATATATAGAGGAGGGTTCAAATGCCTCCATTTTTCATGCCTCCACCATGCCTCCATTTTTGAAAACTTTAATAACTCAAAATTTAAAGCTTAAAAATCAAAATAAAACCGTTGGATATGATCTAAATCATTTTATCATATGCACTTGTAAAAAATTATGACATTTTCAATTTTATTTATGGTTGTAATCAATGAGCTTGTAAAAATAACGCACTAATGTGGATAATTCAATTAGATGCGTTATTTTACAAGCTCATTGATGACAACCAAAATAAAATTGAAAATGTCATAATTTTTTTACAAGTGCATAGATAAAATGATTTAGATCATATCCAACGGTTTTATTTTGACTTTTAAGCTTTAAATTTTGAGTTATTAAGTTTTCAAAAATGGAGGCATGGTGGAGGCATGAAAAATGGAGGCATTTGAACCCTCCTCTATATATATAGCAACTTTTCTTGTGTTGTTGTTGGTTTGTAGTAGGAACGTAGGAGAGCTGTACATAGAAGAATTTGTTGCGTTTAAGTTTGCACTGTGATATAATTAATAGTTTTGACCGTGTTTGGTGTGGGTAAGTATATCTGTTGATACTTGATAGCGATTTGTATTGCAGCGTGTAAATCTAGTTATTTGTTTTCCCATTATAGGGTCGGTAAATTAATTAATCGGTAGCTGAGGAATTAGATTTGCATTAGGGAAAAAAGTGAATTCCAACTCTCTGAAAAATGCATGATTTTTATATGTGGTGGTTTTTACTCATTGACAGCCAGAAAGCAGCGTCAGGAGAAAACCCACAAGCAGCTGGAGTTCCCTTGACAAACAGCACCGATACGATGGTATATCAAGGCGGAGACCAGATCAGCTTCGCATCTCCCGTTTCCTTCCCCAAATCTCTTGCCTGGGTTCTTCTTCCTCTTGCCGTTTTCTTCTGAGCCCTGATTCGCGTCTCCAGACGTACGCGCGAAACGGTCCCCAGACAAATGATAGCCGTTGAGGCGGTGACGCGTCTTCGTCTAAAGTGGGGCCCGTCTGGTCTTGTCTTTGTCAGTCTTTTCTCTGTGGTTTTGTAAAAGAGACATTGGAGAGTGGGTTGGGACCAAATGCTCTGACAAAGGAACAGACAGATATCAATGCTACCCGTATCTTCTTTTAATGTAATATATATATTTTTTTCTTTAATTAATATTATATTGGGTCTAGGTATATCGGTGATTAAATTCATTTATTTTATTGGGACCAGTTAGAATATAGAGGGAAGTATAGCTGAGGAAGATATTTTGAATAGAAAGCCAGCTGATATTTTCATATTACAAATTACTTTTAAATTAATTCTGCATCCGTTTATTGACATGTAACTACTGTAGTTATAAGATTCGCGAATAATTTTTTTTTTTATGACGAACCGAATATCAAATTATTTTGTTGACTGAACTTTGATCGAATTATTTCTGAATAATTCGCGAATTTACGAACTATTTCTGAATTTTACGAATTATTCGTGATTTTTTTCCAAATTTTTCTCAGAACATTTGTTGTTGGTTTTTTTTCTTCTATTGAGATCTCTGATTCGGATAATTCCGAATCATTTCTGAATAATATTCGTGAAATTTTTCCAAATTTTTCTCAGAACATTTGTTTTTTTTTTTCTTCTTGTAAGACTAAATCTCTGATTCAGATAATTCCGAATCATTTTCAAATTATATCCGAATTATTTCTGAATCACGACTTTTTTATCTCGCCAATGAATAATTCATTTGTCAACTAACTAGTAACTACATAAAGCGCCAAACAATTGAACACAGTCAAGATAATACGACTGTTATTTTCATCAAAAGAGAACATCGTTGTTAATATAATTAATGTTTCAAATTAATGTTGAATGGCTGCCTCCAGACGTTATGAAGACGAAGAAAAAAAATATCCCATTTGAAAGGGAGAGAAAGAACTATTATACTATGCACAGTGCGGATTGGTCAGTATTTTCATTTTTAAAGTCCAATCAGTCGATCTAAATCTACTTCTCTAAAAACGACATATATTCATTCTATGATGGATTCTAGAATCTTTATTCTCATTTTTATTGTATGAGCAAACAAATTCTAACCCCGCAAAGAATTTAGAATCAAAAAGACTTTTCAATTCACTCTACTTAAAAAAATTTCGCGTTTGAAGAAGATGAAAAATGTCTTCAAATTTCATACTTTTGAAATTGCTGAATTTTTTGAACGGGATATATGAAGGCTTCTTAAGGAAGCCGAATTAAAAACCCTCTTTAACGTTGTAAAATAAGGATAGTAGTCAAGAATAAAAATATGTAGTAGTTGTGGGGCAAACAACATCACAAGTAATAAGCAAATGTAGGTAAAGGTTAAGTAATATGCATTTAGGAAACTAGTAAAATGATAGTCTAAAGTGAATTCATTTTCAGAAGAAAGTGGCCTTAGAATTCTCTACTTCTTTTAGGCCCTGTTCAGCGCTAAGAGGAGAATGGGCATGGGCGTAAGAATTGAAATGAATTTTACTATGCGCGTGGGGAAAAAAATTCAGTCAGAGTGAATTTTTTTTTCTCACGGGCACAGTAACGTGCCAAACATGTCCTTACTGGGTGGTCACTTCGGTCTTCTTCTTATGGGTAGGTAAGTTGCTACCGGTGGGGCTTCTTCTACGCAAGATAGGTAGTATAGATGCAAAAGTTGATTTCGAATCATAAACTAGATCTTCGATTTTTTTATTAGAAAAAAAATCTTGAAGCAAAATAGCTCAAAATGATGGTTAATAAATCCTCGATTTGATAAGAAGAGATACTTCTTCCGTCTTCAGAGTCTGCAAGTGAATAATAATAGTCACTAGAACGGATTGAAATGATTCTCTTTTCTTGGTCATAAGTTCGATTGCATCTCTCTTAGTATTTATAAAAAAAGATAAAAGTTTCATGATTGTATGGCTGAGAGTATAACAATAGATGCCCGATACCAAGTGACTATTATTTCTCTCTCCTCCCCCATTTTGATTTTTCAAATATTTTGATAAATGCTTAGCTACAAATTTTTTCTTTACTGTAATTCTTTTTCAGTTCAATATAATGTATATATAAAAATATACTAATAGATCAAATTTTACATTTTTAGAATTATTTTTACTATTTTTAGATAGGTGAAAATTCACTTGATCTAAAAATTATATAACATTCAAAAATAGTGATTTTCTATCTTATTTAGAAAAATGGTAAAATAATTTCTGAAAAATATAAAATTTAGTTGCAATTACAATTTCATATGAAGGTCATGTTAAATGATTCATATCGATTACTGAAATTAAGAAAATAAAATTATTAATTCATAGTACTAACCAATCTTAACTATGGTACCATAACCTCACTTATTTTTTCAATTCTGTCAGTAACAAAAACTCCTGATGTTGCGGTGCTAGTTTTTCGAACTAGCTCCGTTCTATATGCGCACTTGAGAGTAGGTCCGATGGGCATCGGACCTACTCTGGTTCGATGATTTAATCACCGTCGATTTGCTTTAAGATTTGTGCAAAATGTTTAAAATTCGTGCGTGTCTGTTTCAATTTTCGTGCCCCCAAATCTTAAATTAGATGGGACGGTCATCATGCTCGTTGAACCTAAAAGTTCTACTCTGTTCTCCTATATGCGACCATGCATTGGGAGGATAATTTGAAATGTTTGCTTGGTATCGAACTTTGATGATTGATAAGTGATAAACATAGACGGAATCAGGATTCGATTACGGAGGGCTAGATAATATTATTAATTCTACCTTCTATTCATGTTTCTTTCTACCGAATTTTTATTAATATCTAAAACTGTCAAAACCACAGATTTATTTCCCGATTTTAGGCCGAATTACCACAGATTTATTTTCCAGTTTTAGGCCGAATTACCACAGATTTATTTTCCGATTTTGGAATTCCGAAACCGCAAAAAAAAATTTGCAGTTTTGGTTTTGGAATTCCAAAACCGGAAAATAAATTCCAGTTTTTGTTTTGGAATTCCAAAACAGGAAAATAAATTTCCGGTTTTAAGATTTTTTAAACAAAAAATGTTATAATTTATTTATTTTTGTTTTGAAATATTAGAAATATTTTATATATTTCTTTAAAAATAGATGAAATACTATATAATTTGATTTATTAGGAAAACTGCAATAAATAATCCGGATCAATATTTTTCAGGCCGGATTTTTCGCGGTTGTTAGAAAAATTAAATATTTCTTTGTGTTATTGGAAAGAAAATAAAAATATTTTGAATCTGAATTATTGATCCCGGTTTAAAATCACTTCTAAATAAATACAGAAAATATTGTGATCTTTCTATTTAAAAAAACAAAAAAAAATTTGACATCTGACAAAAGTAACTAATGTTGGTCTCTTTTTTTGATGAAAACTAATGTTGGTCTCGAATAAAACAAATTTTTGTTAAAACCAAAACCAAACCGCAAAAATGAATTGCGGTTTTGGAATTCCAAAATCAAAACCGCAATTTTTTTTAGATTTTGAAATAAAATAAATTTGCGGTTTTTGACTTTTGAACCGGAGAAAATTTTTGCAGTTGGACAGATTTGAAATTCTCTGCATGGAGTGTAGATATTGAAATTTAATATTTTTGGAATTAATAAAAATTTCGGTTATTTCTATGTATTACCTTTCCAATTTGAAAAGGGTATTCAGTGCTTTAACTTTGTTTATTATTATGAGAGGAGCTTATACATGTAAAATAGTGCATGGTTCTATCTCTAGAGCAGATACAATCGATCGCTCGCCAGTACTAGAATTAAAGCCATAACTAAATATTTTTTATTTTTTATATCTTTTAAAATACTATACGAACAATTAATAACCTTTCAACTTCATTTATGTTTTTAACGTTACCGTTCTCAAATCCTGAAAACAAGTGGAAAAAAAACTAGAAATTTATAAAATATTATATTTGCAAGTTAAATATTTTTATCCTAATTTTGTTAATTTAGTTTACCTAAAAAATTAGTATACTAATTTATAACTAATTATACTAAATAATGGACAAATTATAAAAAAAAATACTAATTGTTTTGGTATTTTAGTTTATCTTATTCAATACTGTTTATATACCAATAGATATTATTCTAACACGAAATGATAGCTAGTGTAGTGGTAGTTTACAAAATTGAAAACCATATATGTTGAGTTCGAGTCCTGCTTCTAGCAATAATAATTTTGGACATTTGTACTGGAGACCTCATTTGAAAAAAAAATTGCCTACACCCGAATTCGAACCAAAGACCTCTTCTAACGAGTCGAAGGTTCCAACCATCTACAAAAATACTTGTTCTATATGAAGGTTTATAAAATAAGAATATAAAAAAAAAATCTCAAACCGCCTAGAAATCTAGATATCCACATTCTTTCTGAACCGCCTAGAAATATGGCAGTTATGAAAAAAAGCAGACCGCCCAGAAATATGGCGGTTTGAGTATTTTAAAATTTCAAAAAAAACGTGGACATTTGTCTTAATTTCTTGAATGATGGATATTAAAAAAAATCAGCACCAGATTAAAAAAAACATGGACATTTGTCTTAATTTTTTTAATTTTTTAATGATGGATATCCCAATATTTTTATTAAAATCCAAAATTAATTTCAAATTATTAATTATACCAAGCTTAGCTGGGTATTTTTAAAAATTCCCAAACTGGCCATTTTTTGGCCTGCTTTTTTTTTTTTGAAATATTTGTTAGATTACTTCTTTTGATATATAATTCGCATAATTATACTATAATACACTAAATTACTTGAAATTATGTTAAATTACGCTAAAATATGATAAATTAAGCTAGTATATAGCTAAATTACGCTAATTTATTGAAATACGCTGAATTACGCTAAATTACGCTAAATTATGCTAAATTTAGTTAAATTATGCTAATTACGCTAATTATACTGAAATACGCTGAATTACACTAAATTTCACTAAAATAGGCCGATTTTGTGCCATCTATCATAAATCATAAAAAATAAAAAAATTTCAAAATAGTAAAATTGGCATTCTACAAGTTCATTATATAACCAATTTACTGAGCTACTTAGATCGAAAAATAGAAATGAAAATTTAATCAGAAACTTCAACTCAAGTTTTGAGGCTCTTCCCTTTAATTTTTTGGCAATTTTGAATTTTAAAAAACTGCAAAGCTGTCACTGACGCATGTATATTTTCACAAGTTTTCTGAAAAGTTGTCATTTGCTGAAATCGGACACTCGAGCGCCGTTTTATGGCTGTTTGAAGTTTCGTCGTCGTTTTCGCTTCTCGTGAAGATATCGTCACTCTTAACTTAATTTAGAGTAATTTAACATAATTTCAAGTAATTTAGTGTATTTTAGTATGATATGTTAATTATACATCAAAAGAAGTAATCTAACAATATTTAAAAGAAAAAAATTCTCTGATCGGCCAAAAAATGGCCGGTCCGAATTTTAATCCAACCGGCCATGGTTTGGATATTTTTAAAAATACCCAGTTAAGTTAGATATAATTAATATTTTGTAAGTAATTTTGAATATATAAAAATGTCGGCCAGATATCTAAGCCTCAACTAGTGCAAATACAAACATACCACACTTACTGACACGTGAAGCATTTTTATTAAACGCTACCTGCGATAATTTACTCGCATTGTGAACTTTTTTATTCCTTTTTTGACACCTTTTTTTTAGTTGAAGGCCCTCTTTTTTTGGAATCGGACTGCAATGAGAAAAGCAAAATTTTACTTTTCTGATTTTAACTATTTGAAAATTTTATTCATATTTCGATAAAATTTTTTTTTCATACATAAATTTCAACGATTCTCTAAACAAAACAGCAGAATCCATTTCATATTTTTTACACTCAAGGCAACCCGTTTCATTCTTGCTGCCAGGTTCTAACTTTGCAATCCGTGCTCCCGACAAAATTATCTGGTCCAGTAATATGTAACTTTTTCTTTTCTTTAATTATGATACTGATTTATGTACCATGATAGTGGTGGAGCTTAAAATAAATATTAAAAGTAGGTCAGTATTGTATTAAGTATTCATTTTTAAAAGTCAATCTTGAAAGAATTAATGACTTTTAGAGTTCATGTATATTATTTTATAGATATTTGACTTCTCATTTACTGTATTGTTGTTAAAGAAATTCCGCTCCTGCACAAATCTTTGGATCCAAATTTGCTGAAATTCCAATACGTGAATAGTGTTCCTGGCATTTCTGAAATTCAGAATCCAGCCGTTGAATTGTTTTGAGATACGTGCACATAAAAACTAGCTGTTTCGAGATGTGTGCACAGAAAAAATTAGCATATATTTAATCTGTGATGATTCTTTTGAATTTTCAGTATACTAAACATTTCTAAAAAAAACATTAGCATATATTTAATTTGGGGCCAATCTGCATTGAGTGGATCAAGATCAATTGATCTCTATTCATTTTAAAATTTATAATTTTTACGTGACTTTCTATATAATTTAAGAATAAATGTTATGAATACTGTAAAATTAATCTTCATATTTCACATAAATTTTTTATATGATTAATTTCTAAATCATATAATTTAAGCCAAGTTAGATTTCACACCCATGAAAATTATCCACTAGATATTAATATATCCTTTGTTTGTTGCACAAGTTGTGGTTTTTTTTTTTTTTCTTTTCCGATGAACAGGTTTCTGAACTGACATCATGAACTTGTATTATATGACGATACGGAAATGAGAATGCATTTTTTGACTTGTAGCATGTCGTCAGTAAAAAATGACATGGCGCTGCGTGTATCCTTCATCTCGTTTGCTATCATCCTACGCAGCTCTACACCGTGTTTGATGGGGACCTGATTTTGTCTCCTATGAGTCCTAGCTGTCCCCTTCGGCAAAAAGATACAAACTAAACAAATGAACAGATGCAACAAAAATAATTAAAGATGGGGAAAGAATCAAAGGATTGCGTTAATTTGTGTGCGCTCCGCTATCACACCTCTGGTTAGGGCTGGGCAAAAATTATTCAAATTTGTAACTCGCTCATTTATAATTCAAGTCAGTTCAACTCGGTTGGCTGACTCGTTTAATAAATGAGCTGAGTTTGAGCTTACCCCAACTCGCTCATTTATAACTCAAGTTACATAGCATTGGTCTCAATAAATCTCAGAAATTATTTTTGTTAAGCTGCTGTATGAAAAATTGCTGGTGTTTATGTGCTAAGTTGTTGTATGAAAATTACTGGTGTTTATGTACTATTGTTGTATGAAAAATTGGTAGATACTAATAAATTATTTTACTAGTAGTATATAATTAACTGGTTAAACGAGTTATAAATGAGTTGTGAGCCAACTCGAGTTAATAACGAGCTGAGTTCGAGTTGGATCTACAACTCGTTATTACCATCCCAACTCGAATTAACTCGCTCATTTATTTAATAAAACTGAGTTCGAGTTGGGAGTAACTCACTCAAACTCGGCGGCCCATTTACAGCCCTACCTCAAGCAGTCCAGCTCTCAATCACGCATGGGCTAATTAGAATGGGCCTGGCCTTCATATATAACTGTTTGATTGAACCTATCAGGAGGTCCAATCTTATATTATTTAGTGATTATTTTAAAAAAACAATTCCGCTCGACGCAAGCTAGGCAACGGGTAACTGGAATTTACCTATCTCTATCAATAATTTAACTAAAATCATTTTGCTTGAATTCGTTGTAAAATAGGCAAATGATTGGTCATGTCCTATCCCTTTCAATTTCATTTTCCTTCTAACTATGAGCCCCACGTTGAAGCTACACCTGTAAAATACAACAAAAGGTCTTTATTTGCTTGTAGGTTTAGCTAAGTTTATACCTTTTGGCAGCTACATACCAAGTTCTGTATGTATATTCCAGGCAAATAAAAAGCCTTTTAGTTCTTACTTCATTTGCTAAAGATAAGAAAAAGAAAGATAAACAAGAAAACTTGTAATGAAAGAGATTCTTTCCCTCTTTGTATAGGGAATTAGGAAACCTATTGCATGGTTTATATACTGGTTTTTGTTGCTACAAAGTCAAAAGCAAATTCTCACTTTCTTCCTATCTTATCCCGACAAAGAAAGGATGCAATATTCAAATGGCAGGTTTGCATGATTGTTAACGGCGCCTAATTTAGGGGTGTTAATGGTACCCTTTTGGCCGTTTACCCGACCCGTATCGTATTCGATAAGACGGGTATGCGTAAGTTTTTTTTTTCGTTAGTTTATTGGGTATGAGTATGGATAAGAATTTTTTTTCATTAAACAAATGGGGTAAGGGTATGGGTAATGACTATATTTTCATACCGTTACCCTATAGGGTAATTATTAAAATTTAAATATATTCAATGCAATTTTCAACCCACCTAAATATGTATTCATGTTTTTGAATTTTTTTCCTTTATAAAAAACAATTTAGTTGGAATTGGATTGCATATTCATTTTATTTTTATTAGAAATGTAATACATATGTATGAAATGAATGAGTTTTTATATTTAATTTGTAAAATATAATAAAACTAATTATTAATTAGTAATATCCGTATTATCCACTACCGTTTCGTTACCTGATAATATTAACGGGGTAAAGGTGAAGTAGAATAGGGTAAGATCAATTTTAATGAATATGAGTAGGATATGAGTAAAGTCAATTTTAATGGATATGAGTATGAAAATGCCTCCACCCGATCCGTACCATACCCATGCATTGACACCCTAGCCTAATGACAAAGGTCTTCTAAGTTTTT
>JAJGRW010004884.1:0-25887 GCA_025461045.1 Carex parvula | reverse complement strand
TGATGCACCGATACATGCAACCGATTTAACACGCGCATCCAACCCAGTGCAATTGTTTGATCTTAGCCAAATCGAGTGCAAACTTCAATCTGAGTTTCCTACGACTTTTTCTTCTAGCCAACTATGCTATGCCCATTCTTAAAAAAAAAAAAAAATTAAGACCGGCCAGAAAATAGCCAGTATTGTTGCAAAAAAAAAAAAAATTTGGATGCCGGTCATTTTCCGACCAGTACTGAATTAAATTGGTTACCGGTCAAAAATAGCTGGTATGAGTATTTTTATAACTTTTCAGCGGATCTGGGTATATTAATTAATTTCTATTAAACTTTGGATACAAACAAAAATGTCGGCAGTATGGGATTTTGGTTTAGGTAGAGTTTCAGTTGCCACGGAAGGAAGTCCTTGCAACACCTCTGCACGCGGAGCCCACTGGAATAGAGACAGGAAACATTCACCTGTATTCCACGTGGACCAGGTGCACCCAGTGATTAGTTTAGAAAGAGAGGACTACAGAGGAGGAGCAAGCGACCGACCCCATCAAACATCTCACCAGAAAAATCCGAAAAGAACAAAACCACCCAACTACATGAAACATTATCTTAAAAAAAAGATATTATCTTCACAGAAAGAACTTAATTACATGAAACGTGTCCAAGGAAGAAAATATTTTATAGGAGCACCTTAAAATAATTTTGCACATAGATTGTGTTATTGCATCGAGCACACTGTTTTTGAAAAAATAAAACCAATTGAGAGATGAATACCCTGAATCCGTCGAAATTTTTTTAGTTGACACCCCTCAAAAATCAAATTAAATGAATACCACTTCTGAGATTTGATTTTCAATTCTACCACCCTCACTAATTCAGTTCGCGCATCAAATTGGACGGTGCGCGGACTGGGTTGGCGCACCAGGTCCGCTCACCAAGGTGCGCACCCCCCAATAACGTAAGAACCAGTCTGCGCATCCAGGTGCGCCAACCCAGTCCGCGCACCATCCAATTTGGTGCGCGAACTGGGTTAGCGAGGGTGGTAGGATTGAAAATCAGGCCCCAAGAGTGATATTCATTTAATTTGATTTTTGGGAGATGTCAACTAAAAAAATTTCAGCTGAATCCGTGCTATGCATAGTACCATAGACTCACTCTATATAGGCTTTAAAATTTTCTCAAAAATAAAACCCATTGAGAGATGAATACCCTGATTAGCTCTAATTATTTTAATTTTAGTTCATTTTGAAAACCATTTTAAAAAAGGTTCTTCAAGCGAGGTTCACTAACACAACATTCGAACCTGAAATATATCCCATAAAAGTTGTTTTGAAAAGCTTTTCGATTTGAGAACATATTTTGTAATGAATTTACAATGTAAAATCTTCGAACACATACTTTTCATTTTTATCGTGGATGTATGATTATATTTCTATGATAGTCTAATAATCGGATAAACCATGTTTGTAATGTATATTCTTATAATTATATTTTAGGGTGCAATCAGGATGCAAGAGCAAAGCCAGGCCAGGACGAAAGCACTTGCTCCCTAGCAGACAGGGGCGGACCCACTAACATAGTATGGGGTCAATTGCCCCCTAGTTTTTTTCAATTTTTTTTATTTATACATGATTTTCTATGTAATTTAAGAGTAAAGTGTTACGGATACTGTAAAATTGATCTCATTCGGAGCCACAAAATATTATATGATTGACCCCCATTCAAATTTGACCCCCATACTTTGAAAGTCTGGCTCCGCCCCTGCTAGCAGATCTTTCTTCTCTTTAAATTATGATTTTAACACTATTATTTTGTTGAAATAAAAGTAAAACATACTTAATTACAGTATAAAATTTTGACATTTTGAAAAAGTAAAATAATAAAAAATATACATTCTGATACGTCCTGTCCCCAGGGAGCAGGCTGTATGGGAAGAGAATTTAAGAAAGTGGGCTCGTCCCGTCTCGGGTTGACGAGCCGAGACTAAGAAAGGGCGTGAAGGACGTAAGGTATTAGTGCTCTATCCTCTATAATACATTGCTTAGTGAAAACTGTGACCCCCGTTACCAGGAATTCCCTGCCTTAAATAGGGGGTCCTAGACTGTTAGGACGTGTTGTCAAAACAGTTAGGGGAGTTCGCATAGGAACAATGCTGCTCGCATACTTGGCGGTAACACTCGCATAACCGGTGGTGACGCTAAGTTGCGATTGGACTGGGCCTTATCGAGTGAGGCCCAACAGCAATCCGCGGGCCGAATCATTTTGGGTTGATTGGGCGAGGCCCAGTTTTGGTCCTCGCCATGCCGTCCGGCATTTGGACTATGGGCCTTACTCTGTTTGATCTCGAGTTGGCCCTAAGAGGGGGTCTGAGTCCCGAATCACCTTTTTTGGGCCTGCCACGCAACGACTCGCTGGACCTCGTCAGACAGGCTCATTGATGGCTGTGGGCCTGGCTGCCTTCGGTTTAGGGTTGGCCCCGGGAAGGGGTCCGAGTCCCGAGCTGTACTTGGGTCGCGACCTTATTAAGGGCCCTATTTCATGTTACCTCGGGTTGACCCTTTGCGGGATCCGAATCCCAAATCATTTATGGACCAAGTTCGAATTTATTGAGAGTTATTGGCACATGGACCTATCACATTCATTCATAATGCATGACAAATTGACTAAAAGATAATAGGGTTTGACACACAGCAACAGATCGGAGGGGAAAAACTGGGTACATCTAACAACTGTCAACAAGAAATTGTTCGCTTCGCGGGCTATATGCCAGGTGTAACCAGAAAAGGATGGCTTGATAAAGTGTAACAGTGATCAATAATTCTCCGAAAGGAAAGTGTGCAAGAAATTATTCTCATTTATTAACGATAGAGAAAATGCGTAGCGAGATAGCAAAATAGAGAGAGGAGAGAGAAAGCGTCGAAAGAGTTCTTCGTATCGTCGCCGCCATCTTGAAAGCGTGTATGGATTACCAGATCAGCGAAGCACCATGACCTTAACCCTTGTTTTACGCTTTCTCCCTACCCAACTTATTTAATTCATTCGTTTATTCCCCGCCTTTTGAATCAAACCCTAGATTTATTGATTAATTCGCCTTACTTACCCAAGCGTTGATATCGCCGCTCTGTAATTGCCGTGTTAATTCGTAATTATTACCTCTTGGAGCGGTTTTTCTTCAATTTCGGTGGGATTGCTGTTGGAATTTGGGGGTTTTGTGATTTCTTTGATTGAATCGCATGGAGCCTCGTGTGGGCAGCAAGTTTCGGCTCGGTCGCAAGATCGGTAGCGGTTCTTTCGGAGAGATCTATCTAGGTTCGTGGTGGTTTTTTTAATATTCTGTCGTTTTCGAACTTTATTTCTGATTCTTTTTTTTATTCAATTACATCTATCTGATTTTCTTTTTGTATCCAGGGACAAACATTCAGAATAACGAGGAGGTGGCAATCAAACTCGTAAGTTATTATTATTGTTTTTTTGTTTGCAATTGGTAGACCGTTGCTGCTATTGTGTTCAAGTTTGTAAGGGGAAAATGCATGATTTTACTCCTCAGTTGCACAATCTCATTATTATTCTGTATATGAAACAACAAGATTAGATTCTTTGATATCCGAGGATAGCAGCTCCTTAGTTAAATTGCTCATACTTGTTTTTTTGATTGGCAATCTACTTGACAGGTTTGAACTTTTCCAGTTGGTGGGTGGATCTCCTCCTATAGTAAAATTGTTATATTAATTTTATCTGAGTAGTGCTGGACTTGCATGTGTGAAAAGAAATGTGGTATTGATAAGATACAATGTAGGTGATAAACTTAGTTTGGTAAATGTCTTACAAAGCCATTCAATTTGTGAGTCTAGTACTAGCTACTGGCTAATTTTTTTCCTTTCATTTTCTACTTTATCATAAAACAATTAATTAATTCCTCCTGATTTAGAGATATGCAGTGAATGAAAATGACACAGTAGTTGTGCTGTTTCTCTCTGGGCCTTCAATCATGATAGTATATATTCTAACAAACTTTGTTTTTATTTTCTGACAATAATTTTTCTCTTTCCATCTTTAACTATCTTCCAGGAAAGCATTAAAACAAAGCATCCTCAGTTGTTGTACGAATCAAAACTGTACCGAATTCTTCAAGGAGGAAGTAATATGCATAGCTTGTTAACCTTTCATATTTAAAAATTGAAAAGAAAAAGAAAAAGAAAACTGAATTTAACTTGTACTTTATTCCTTTTTCAGCTGGCATTCCAGGTGTGAGATGGTTTGGCGTAGAGGGAGATTATAATGTGCTTGTTATGGATCTATTGGGCCCCAGTTTAGAAGACTTATTTAATTTTTGCAATAGAAAGCTCTCTCTTAAAACTGTTCTTATGCTTGCTGATCAGATGGTATACTTCTCTCTTGCACCATTTACCTTGCACAGTTTTTCTTATGGAGTATAATAATCTCTTATTTCTGCTTTAATTTTCTTCTTAGCTGAATCGAGTTGAATATGTGCACTCAAAGTCTTTCCTTCACCGAGATATAAAGCCTGATAATTTCCTCATGGGTCTTGGAAGAAGAGCTAATCAGGTTTATTTTTTATATTCCCTTTGTCATTTCCTTTCTTTTTGAATTAGTGGTCGGAAAGCCTACTAGAAAATTATATTAAACTTCGAAACAGGAGTTACAAAGATAGATGGAAGAAAATAGTAAATATCAAAATACAATCTCAGTAAAATATCCAAATACAACCTCAGTAAATAAAAAAAGCCCTGGCCAATAAGATTAAATCTCTGACTTAGAGAGTGCTGCTGTCAGCTATATTAGCAATGTACCTGTCACTGCTCTCTTGTATGAGTTCAGTTGAAAGTGCATTTGCTGTTTTTGCATTGTCATTTCTTTTAATTATAAGTCTTATGCTAAATATCCGCCATTTTCTTTTTCTTCGCCTAATCTTTGAAAATTTTCCTTGTATTTTTTGTTAGGTTTATGTTATTGATTTTGGGCTTGCAAAGAAGTATAAGGATTCCACCACTCACCAGCATATTCCTTATAGGTACATTATGCTGTATAGTTTGTTAGTTATTTTTCTTAGTGTGCATTGGCACAGGCTTAAGTTTAATGTTTTATTCCTATTGGTGCTGTCATACAGAGAGAACAAGAACCTGACTGGAACTGCAAGATATGCTAGTGTGAACACTCATCTTGGAATTGGTTAGTTCAACATTGCATCTCCTGTCATCATTTAGTATTATCTTGGGTTGGTTAGAAGGTATGTTCTGATGGACAGCTGGAATATTTGTGTTTTGAATGTTTAAAGAGCAAAGCAGGAGGGATGATTTGGAATCTCTTGGATATGTTTTGATGTACTTCTTAAGAGGAAGGTTAGATACTTCTTTTTGTAACTTCTATTTAGAACTTAGTTTTCACTTCTCTTTTGAGACCTAACAATCTCCTTTTCTCTTTTCTGTTACCAGTCTCCCATGGCAGGGTCTTAAAGCTGGGACAAAGAAACAGAAGTATGAAAAGATCAGTGAAAAGAAAGTTGCTACATCTATTGATGTAATTGCATTCTTTTAATTATTCATAACAATCTTTAGTTTTTGGTGAAGTTGAGAAGTTGTTTGTTGCATTTACATTTACAATGGATATTATGATGATATATCCTCTGTAACCTTCAGTACCTTTAATTGGCATGTTCAAAAGAAAATATTATTGGTGATTATTTATGCATGACTATTTAAGTCATTTATGCATGAAATTTATTAGAACCGCAGTACATGCTTGAGAAATCTTAAATGGTGCATTGAATAACTACCATCAGAATATTGTTGATTTTAATAGCTTGTCATTGAATAACTTCCAGGCATTGTGTAGAGGATACCCATCAGAATTTGCCTCTTATTTCCATTATTGCCGCTCTCTTCGATTTGAGGACAAGCCAGAGTACTCCTACCTAAAGAGATTATTCCGTGATCTATTCATTCGTGAAGGTGCTTATTCTTTTTTTTATGCTGAATGAAATATACGAACTTCTAGTATTTTTTGTTTGCACCTGTTACTCATTTATTGTTTTCTTGGCAATTTTGTGAATAGGGTTTCAATTTGATTATGTGTTTGATTGGACCATCTTAAAGTATCAGCAAACACAAATATCTAGTGGCCCTCCCCGACCTATTGTGAGTCGTTAGATTTTTACATATTGTAAAATTGTATACCAGTATTATTTTATCTTTTGTTTGGAGGTGTTACTGCTAGTAATCTGAGTCGTCTTTTCATATGATAATAGGGTACTGGTGGTGCAGGACAAACCTCTTCTCCATCGCCTGGAAATGTGAATAACAGACAAGCAGGTATTACTCTCTTTTATTATCAAGTAATTTTACATCAGCATATTTTTGTTATCATCTGCTTTGATTTTAAAGCAAATCTAAATGATAGGAATTGAGGACTCTAGGAAAGGTCTATGGGCAGAAGCAGAGCCAAACCGGTATGACCAGGTGGCCCCACCCCAACCTCCAGCAGTAACTGCTGGTAGTTTGTCTAAGAACAAGTCACCTGTACCTCTAACACATGACCCGTCTCCTGTAGCTGCTTCTAGAGATGGATTGGTGTGTTTTCTCTCTCCTTTAAACCAATTCAACTTTGTACAACGGTAAAATGTAGAAACTGTTCTCAAGACGTAGCTTGCAGAATCCAAAATAGACCAAATGAAACAATGTTTTCTTGTTATAACAAATTTTACCGTTGTCATAAGAAACAGTAGAAGTTGCTATGTATCTCCTGATCCTTATATAATATTTGTAGTTATCCAGTTCAACTTTCTCGGGGCGTCCAGGCGGCTCTTCAAGGCGTGCTGTTGTCTCTAGTTCTACCGGCAGTGTCCAGGCTCCTGCCCACATTTCTCCTGGTGGAAGCTTCACTCGTTTCGCTGCTACAGGTCCCCGACGAACATCCCCCCCAACTGATTTCACCTCATCGTCTAACAGGAATTACTGCAACAACATTGAGGCTTCCAATCTTAGAAACTACGAGTCTACTCTCAAGGGCATCCAAGGTCTCCATTTCGAAACTTACAAAGATAAATGATTGTTTTTGACATATCAACCTTGTCATGGCATATTTCTGATTTGTTTGCAAGTAGTAGGGGCAACAGAAAATCTCGTATTAATAGTGTTCTCCTTCTAACTGATCTGGATGGGATGGTAGTATCTTGTTGTGTGCTGTCTGTACATACAGGTGTCGCTTACTAACGTTCGGCGTTTGATGTTTTTTGTTGTGAGAAATATTGAAGTTCCATTGATTTAACTTGGTTGCATGTTTATCTTTTTTTCTATTTTTTTTTATTGTGTGATAGTTGGTTAGGAGAGAGAGAATGTGATAGCTTGGGAATAAGATTGACATCCTTTTTTAACAGAGTCAGTGGTTTTATTCCGTTTACCTGTAAATATATCAAGTACTAGAGACAAACTTCAGGTGTGGTAACACATAATGCGTGTATTATCTCTTGAAAAACTGATGCCAGTTCGGAGACTCCTTTCATACGACTTACGAGAGAAAAATAGAACTGTCGCATTTATACGTACATAGCATTTTACTTTGACAGTGGTGTATTGCCCACTAAACCTAGCGGGAAAAATGTACTGAATAAATGAGCGAGGCGAGTAGAACTAGGAATCCGTATCCCCTTAGGTAGCTGAGGGTACAACTGGAAAAAATTGGTCTGGATTTAATCCCAGACGAGTCACAGGAATTCTGTGCCTAATTAGATATAAATGATCTGTTTTAAGATTCGTGCTAGAGCTTAAGAACGGTTTGGATTTGAATGACCTGAGGGGATACAGATTCGTAGAACTGAGGTATTCTTAATTCCAAAACTGATTGGAATGATTTCAAATGACAAATTCGAACTTTAAAATGATGAATCTAAAATGTTGAAATTTGTCTGCTTCACGAATAATGCATTTCCATGCAAATTTATAAAGAGTGAGGCTACGGTGCTATGCATAGCACCAAGTGGGTCCGTACTACGGTTTAAAATTTGACTTTTTAAAATTCTAACGGTCGATCCGAACCGTTCAACATGATTATAAAATGAATATGTACTTGCAAACCAAATTTTACATTTTTTCGAATTTTTTTACTATTTTTTCGAAAATCACTTGATCTGAATATTGTGGACCATCCAAAAACAACCTATCTAAAAAAATAGTAAAAAAATTCAAAAAAATATAAAATTTGGTTTGCCAGGTACATATTAAAAGGTCAAATTTTGAGCCGTAGCATGGACCCAATGTGTGCTATGCATAGCACCGTAGCCTCACTCATTTATAAATTTAAAATTAATTCAGTATAAAGTTAAGCGGTAAAAAAAGAAAGTTCATACTAAATAATAAACTCATTAAAATTTTGATTGTTTTTATATACTCGGAGTGAGGCTATGATAATATGCATATGACAAATCGACCCGCATTATCGTATTATGAATCTATCTCTATTTTTGAACTAAACTGTTAAGCATGATCCTTATAATAAAATGTACTTGAAAACTGAACTTTATTTTTACTTTTAGAATATTTTTTCAATTTTTTTGGATGGATAGAAAACCACTTAATCTAAAAATTCCGGACTATCAATCATCAAGAATAAATGTTTTTTTTTTATCTATTTAAAAGAATGGTTAAAAAATTCTAAAGAAAAATTTGGCCTCCAAGTATAACTTTTATAAAAATAATATTTAATAATTCAGATCGACTATTTGAATATTAAAAATAAAAATTTAAATCCATAACACAATCGATCCTTAATATGCAGATTACCATACCATAGCCTCACTCTTGAATAAATAGTAATATGCATAGAAAGATGGAGTGGTCCATAGTACATCCATTGCAAATATATTAAGAATCGTTTGCCAAACAACCTATCTGTAGTTCTGTACTGGTACCGTCTTTTATGCAATAAAACATTTGACGTACCAGTATGTCACAACATTTGACCTTTTTGAACAATTGTGCGGAATCACATGTCATGGTATAATCTAGTAACCACGTGACTTGTCGATTCTACACTCTAAAATCGTGTTGATAACAAAATACCCATCGAATTATAATAGCTACACTCCATCTGGCTTCTTGGAAGCACAGGCAATACACTTTTCCATTAAGCTAATATAACTTATCAGAGTTACAATTATTATTAGCGACCTTACATAAGAAAGTTGGTCTTCATACCAGTACAAAATGCAACCCTCACCCTCACTGCCATGAATTAAATTTCATTGTTTGACCAAATATGCGAACAACAATGCAAGTAATATTACATGGTAATAACCCAACTTGTAATTAAGGGCAGTGTGACCTTTCATGACACAGACTAAACCTACATTGGTTTGATCAACTTAGAACCGGCTATACATGATTTAATCTAAATTTTCTGTTTATGCTCCACTAAGACCCAATCCCAGCAACTCCTTTTGCTTTCGCTGCCGCCTGTGCAGCTGCCTGTGCAGCAGCTGTAGCTGCAGCCGAAGCTGCTGAGGCAGCACTTGATGCCGGTGATGCATTTTGTGGTGCTTCCACGGTCTCCTGTGGCACCTCCTGTTGATCAGTACCATCCACTTGAGCCAATATTTTCTTTATCTGGGCCCCGCTCAAGGTTTCGTGCTTGAGCAATGCATTTGCAAGTGTATGCAACTCCTTGTTGTGGGTTGTGAGTATAGTCTTTGCATTATTGTAGGCCTGTTCCAAGAAATCCTTCACCTCCTGCTCTATCATGAGCCTGGTCTCAGTGCTCATGCTCTTACCATCATCATCATAGTTGTATGATACCAGACCGGCATTCTTGCCCATACCATATTTTGTGACCATGGCCCGTGCAAGTTTGGTTGCTTGCTTGAGATCTGAGGATGCTCCAGAGGTGACCTCATTTTCACCAAATATGAGCTCTTCTGCAACTCGACCTCCCATGCAGACATCAAGTCTGGCAAGCAACTGTTTGCGTGAAATACTGGTTTCATCTTTATCTGGTAGCTGTGCCACCATGCCTAGCGACATGCCTCTTGGTACAATAGTTGCCTTGTGCACTGCTAAGGCAGCATCTGTGTGAATTGCAACTAAGGCATGACCACCTTCATGATATGCAGTGAGTTTGCGGCTCTCGTCAGAAATTACAGCTGATTTTCTCTCACTGCCCATCATTATTCGGTCTTTCGCGTACTCTAGGTCTTCCATGTTCACTGCCTTAGAACCATCCATGGCCGCTTTTAGAGCGGCTACATTGACCAGGTTTGCCAGGTCAGCACCAGAGAAGCCAGGTGTTCCTCTTGCTATGATCATCAAGTCCACATCATCTGCTTTCAGTACCTATATATTGAGAAGTATTTAAACTTAGAAGAAAATTATGGTTAAAAGTGCATCAAAAGATCCTTTCTAAAATTCTCTGTAATTAGTCACCAATTAGAGGGAAAACCTGATATAATGCTGCACAAGTTATAACAGTACCATACCAGTTGACATCAATTCATACCTTGGACATATGTGCTTCAAGAATTTGTCTCCTTCCCTCCACATCCGGGTTCGGCACCACGATATGCCGGTCAAACCGACCCGGCCTGACAAGTGCTCTATCCAGCGACTCCGGAAAGTTTGTTGCCGCAATTACAATAATGCCATCATTCTGCTTAAACCCATCCAATTCAACCAGCATTTGATTCAGCGTCATTTTCATGTACTGCTGGTCTTTAGGGTTTCGGCTTCCTCCGATCGCATCAATCTCATCTATAAAGACTATGCAAGGGGACCGCTTCTTCGCAGCAGCAAAGAGGTCCCGCACTCGACGGGCTCCCACCCCGACGAACATTTCCTCAAATTCACTGCCACTGCAAGAAAAGAAGGGCACACCAGCCTCGCCAGCTATGGCACGGGCCAGCATGGTCTTTCCTGTGCCAGGTGGACCCACCAATAAGACTCCTTTTGGAAGTTTACCACCTAGGCGTGTGAATCTCTGGAAATGAGAAAAAAAAATGAAGAAAGAGTGAGTCTATGGATCGTGAACCCAACCTAAAGAGAGTTTAATAAGTGATACTGCTCGATTCACACAAGCATTAATTCTTTATTTGCCTATATGTCTTATCTTTTTGAATTCCAATATACTAATGGAAAACTTTTCAAAAATAGAAAAATATATTACTCATTTTCTTTTCCAACAGAGCAAAAAAACTTTAATACATATTACAGATGGATGGGTATACTATATGGCCTTTCAAAAAATCCTTTGCAATCCAATACGGTATAAAAAGAAGAAGAAAAAAGGTCTCTCCGCAATTTCTTACTAGAAAAAAGTCAGAATTAAGCCATATGAAGCCAAAAGACAGGAGCAAAGAACAAAAACCTTTGGATCACGCAAGTAGTGAACAATCTCCTCAAGTTCAGATTTTGCCTCATCAACTCCTTTCACATCACTAAACTTCGTAGGTGAATCAACTGTCGGCTGTACCTCCTCATGCAAACCCAATCCTATATGTACATAAATTAAGTAGAAGGAAAGGAAGCAGATCCAATGATAAATATATTTTAATTAAAACAGAACCGAACCTCTGCTGATGCCTCTGTCCTCGATAAGAGCACCGACACCGGAAATAAGAAGAAAAGCAAGGGCTATAGTGCGAAAGGTGCGCCACAGCTGCTCTTTGAATTGGCCAGTCTCAGCTGTGACCATGTGAATTGGTGCACTTGCTGTGCCAAGTATACCATCTTTCGTCGCCACTGCTACATTCTTTAATGGTGTGATGTTCCCAAGAGCACCATTTAAGCTTTCTTCTTCCCTAGCACCACTTGCTGATATCCCTTCAAGTAGAAAATTTGAGATAAATCATACATGAGATGCATAACACAAGGAGAGTCTTAACAAACAAACCTTCCGAAAATGGGCAAGTTTGTGTTTACCTGGCTTCAACAGCTTATTTTAGTTCAGAAAAATTTCTTGTTATACTTCGAGAAAAAAAACACAGTATCAAAATACTAGAAAAAAATGAAAAGAAATTCGTATGCATGGAGTGTATTCAATCTCTGGCAAATTACACATGCTTAGAGGCACCTACTATAGTTCAACAATTTATATTGCTAATATAGGGACAATCTATGGAATCCAAGCTGTGAAGATTTCTTTTAAATTTGTAAATACACAAAATAAAAAGAAAGGCATTGCTAAGAGAATTGATGAAAACAAAATTTTAACAGATGAGTAAAATAGAAAAGAAAAAATCTTAACAAGCAAAACCAAACAAGATGTTTTCATAGACCTGTTTTACCTCTTTGCAATGTTCTGAGAAGAGAACTTTCGTCAAGTCTATCGACTTTGACAAGTGCTTTGACATATTCTGAAAGAGCTGAGGGGTTAGAATGCAAAGATGGCTGGCTCTCGAAAATCCTGATAACCTTTTCTGGTTCACTTCGATAAATCTCTTTTAGCAGAGATGCTTCGTTTGGCCCATCCATGTAACGGGGTCGTCTTGAAAAATTGCCAGCATAGCTCGACTGGTATCTCTCATGGAGATTTCTGTACTTGTTGCCTGAAACATAAGGGGTATTCTCAAACACATCACAAACAATTTAACATGTCTGAAAGAAGTTCATTGCATTGCAAATTTTATTGCATCGAATCACTCTTACAGGGACAAATCCCACATGCTATTACATAAGTGAATGACCTTGCAAATCTATTTTAGAAGATGCAAAATTACCCAGAACAAAACATTATGTAGATTAATTTATATACATGTTGATATATTTCCCTTTGTTTTGTTTCAAAAAAACCGAAAGAAAGTGTCCTAGGGCCACTGAAAAATCACAATATATACACAGTGACAATGCAAGGAACATGATACTCATACAAAAAGAAGCATCTCATACCCGCATGCCTTTACACCTTTATCGTTTTTTTCAGAAAAAGAAAAAAATACGCCTTATCCAAGGATAAAAGATAGTGAAGATGGAGTGATCAATTTAGGGCATTTATTTAAAAAAAAATCAACACATTTCTTGAATTCTGTAATTTGATGCTCACAATAAGCAGGATATTTCTCATTGCAGGTTCCTGAAGTAAGTGATGACAGTTCTGTAAATGAGCTCAAGTATATGCAAATCGCATACCTGCATTACTGTAGATGCTGGATCGTATGGTAGAGATACCTCTTAATGGATTGGAGCTAGGATATTGCTCTAGTTGATGTTTGGCTACCTAATCAAGCAGTAAATAAAATGTATAAGAGGAAAACCCCTTTGATTTACACTTTACAACAACAACCAAGCCTTTAGTCCCAAACCTTTGATTTACACTTTGCATTAATAAAATTAACTTTAACAAAAACATAGTAACAACAATTATTACATCTATCCGTGATCTGTGCTCAATGTCAACAAAACATACATTAATCACTATATAAGTCAAGTCACGTATGCTCTGATTACTGAATTGAAGGTACCGTCAGTTGAAGTTGGTTAAACCAGCCTTGTTCAACAGATACCAAAAACTGGTAAGCAAGGTGGTTACCATTCATCTAATTGTTCAACTTGATAAAATTATCTTAATTTCTAATTAAACTGAGAGCACGGATGAACCATCCCTACAGTCAAAAGCTCTTTCTGGTTAAAAACCCAAATACTACACCAATATCTCCTCCAAACTTGGGGGAAACGCTGAACACCCACAATATGGTCTCATGAAACCCTATATTCACTTAACAATAGCTCAATCAATAGTATAACATCCAGATTCCGAAACGTACCTATTTATAATGAGATATACAGGTAAAGAAGCAAATTTAACGACAGATAAGCCAGAAAAGTGCTCCAATTTGACCTTTCAACTTGAACGACATAATTTGTAGGGAAAACGGAAGAAAAATCAAGAAGATTCGCGAGGTACCTTTAACAGAAGGCGCCTCCAAGCCATGTCGCCTCAACAAGATCCTTAACTATCTCTGCGTCGCTCTTAATCAATTAGTGATGGATCGGGTAGAAATGGAAGGGATCGAAACTTCGGTGTTGGTCTCAAACTTGAGAGAGAAGAAGGGAGCAAGTTCGGGGCTGCGACGATACGCGTAGAGAAAAAACTAAAAAGAGATTTCAGATTTGTATTTCTTCTACTGACCTATTTTTAATTGTTAAATTTCCTAGTTATATCCCTCTTGTTATCTCCACCCTTTTCCTTAATTATGTTCGCAAAAGAATCCCAGTGTGCCCATAAATGATAAACCCTAAAAATATGTCACTTTCAGTCCTTGGAAACCTACAAAATACCGATGTTACCCTTACTTTATGTTGATTAATTTATCCAAACGGGAGCAACATGTCACGGTTTGAGGTCTTGGAGGGTAAACATGAACTTAACATTTTTCAATCTAAGTCACCTAGAATCAATAATCTGAAAGTTTGATATGTTTAAACTATCGGAAATATGGTTATTTAATCACGACGATTAAGACTACACATCATAAAATGACAGGATTAGCGTGTAGTCGGTTGGAGATAATATTACGAGTCCTACAGATGATTTTTAAATAGGATCGTTTTGCAACTTTTAAACAATAAGAAGGGCCCTTATGCAAAATTTTGTCATGTTGCGGCGTGGACCCTTCTAATGCAATACCCTGACTTGAAAATATCAGATGTTCCAAATCACGTTCCATGGTGCATTCCAAGCTGCCACGTATGCATTTATTTTGGACAAAAAAAATCAACAGACAAACAGCGAATTTAGGCCCCACAAAGGGCTTCGCAGAAAATCTATGTCATCTGTTCCCTTCTCCACACTTAATCCAAAAAAAATAAAAAAATTATATAAGAATAGACTTCAGCATATCAGATAGATTATAAGTTCCTAGATTCTGAGGTCTTAAAATGCTTTCAGGTAGATGAAATAAAACCAAACAGCCACCAAATAGTTACCAATATAATAGAACTAAGACCAAACTGAATATATAGTTACTAAGCTACAACAATAAAAGAGTCATACATCGCTCTCCACTGGTTCTTAGAGAATCTGACAATCAAAAACAAACAGTTTATCTCAGAAGCTAATAAAACACACATAATTAGTTTCTCTAAACTAATACATAACAACATAACAGAGCGCCGATTTTACAACTCTAGCTAAAACCACTTTGATAAGAGAACACAGGAGTTAAGTTTTTGGACCACAAGTGGCCAGATGGTTCTTGAACTTCTCGAGCTCAGCTATCACCTCCTCTTCTGGCCTATAGATCAAGTCGCTCATTCTCCATAGCTGTTTACCATAGAGTAAAGAGAGAAGAATAATACCATGAGCAACTTATGATAAAAACAGTAAGTCGAATGGAGAGGGCAAACTAAAGAGGTTACCTGAAGAGTCCCGCCCCCACCAGTGCTTTCACCATCGTCGGAGACGCTGATAATGGTCCATGGATCAGCTGCATTCCAGTGGAAATCAACCACTTTGTCCCTGCGGCATCATATCCAAATGCTTAGATGTTAGGGAATGTGTTAGATAACATTGTATTCTCAAATAAAATGGAAAAAAGGAACTCAATGGCTGCACCTGTGACCAGCATGCTGAAAAAACAAACCGGGAGGGGCATTGGGCATCCTCGATCCTTCTTTCTTCTTTCCAACCTTTCCAATAAAAACATTTGGTGTGAGTCAAAAGAAAAAGGTAATTATATATTATAAAACCATGGATGAGAAAGACAGAACACCTTTTCATAGTCCCAGATATTAAGAAAGCCATCTTCAGCTGCGCTTCCAAAGACAGACGCCTTGTGCGGGGCCCACTGGAAATAAGATATACCAATCCAACATTAATAGGAAACAAAAAATTGAACACACATGCAACCAGAATTTCCTTAACCCCTAAACAAGTGCGAAGGATAACAACTTTGAGTATGTTTGGATGCACCAAGAATAGGAGCTATTCGAGAATAGGGCTATTCGGAATAGCAATGTGCACACAAATAACATTTTTGCTATTCGGAATAGTTAGAACAGCTGCTATTCTCTATTTCTTGTAAATGTTGGAATAGCTACTATTTAGAAGTGTGAAAAGAGAAAAAAATATTTCCTTCTCATATTTTCGCTAACACAGTCTCAGTCCCAGAATGACAAAGTTGACATCACTTCTATTATCTCCACGTCGTGACAATTCGTTTGAAACCCCACTTGCCTATCTTTCCTATTAATTAGCACCTTGTTAACACTATTTTCTTTCTCGGTTACAGCTATTCACCATTCGAAATGTACAATCCAAGTGACATTTTTACTAATCCGAATAGCACCATTTTCACACTTATCTGAAAATCACTATTTTTTCTCTGTTCTTATCTACTAATCCCAAATTTCGCTATTATAGCTCCCATCCAAGCGTACCTTTTAAGGAGATATTTATATTACCTGAACACATAAAACAGCAGATTTGTGGCCTTCAAATTTATTAACTGGGGCCCCCACACCTCCATTTGTTAAATTACGGCGATCAAACATGCGGACTGAATTATCAGCGGATCTGACAAGAACAACCCAGAGGATAAGACAAAAGGAAAGTACTAGCAACAGAAAACATGGGAAAAAAACTAAAGCAATAGATAAACTTGGACAATAATATAATACCCGGTTAGCACAAAGTTGACGTCATGGGGATTCCAATCAACACAGTGAAGGTCAGCATTATGTGCTTTCTCAACCTTGACAAGGAATACAACAACATAAGAAGAAAACAAAAATTATTTAGACAATAGCTAAAGAAACTGATGATAGTATAAAATACAAAGTACACAACATTATTACTCCCTTTTCCAATTTATCTTGTACAAAACAGATGTAAAGAAAAATTACCTTCACAACAGGAGTAGTGCCAACACGAGCATCCCAAAAAATCAGGCACGAATCATCACCCACACTGCAGAATTCCTGCGCACTACAATTAAATACAGATTCATAAGTAAAGCACCCTCATTGTCATAATGAAACAAAATCTCTATTAAAAAAGTCTTGTATACAAGTACATGGTAATAATATCATTTACCTAGAAGGGCAAAATTGCACATCTTCAACAGTATCATCGTGGCCTTCAAATAGACCCCTTGCAGCAATCTTGGGGCTCTCAGAAACCTTCTCCTTGTCCTTCTCATCTTTAGCGTCAGCTGCATCCGAGCTAGATAGAGTAGATATATGATCTTGTATGCTCCATAAGACCACCAGCTTGTCCTTCCCTGAAAGATTACCCCAAAATATATCAGGCGTGATCGCAGAAAATATAAGTGAGTTTAAATTTCAGGAATCAAAATTTTTTACCTCCAGAAAGAACAAAAGGTTCAATGGGGCACATAGATAGAGCAAACTCTGCATTCTCGCGATGACCAGTCAAGACCTGGTAGATTTATTAATGTGATTATTAGTTAATTGCTTTAATTATTTTACAAAATATAAGATAGGTAGTGATTATCACAGTACTAACAAGGTCAGGGCGGGATTCAGCAGCACCCAACACTGCATGACGATTCGGCTGGGCCTCCACATCCCAAATCAATACCTATAAATAAATGATGGTCAGATTTTAGTTGGTAAACCATGAAATCTAGAGAAGACTTGGTACAAAGCTAGAGAAATGAGCAGTACATCAGGGCTGTCAGTGTGGGTTGCCACAATCTTGCTATTCTGTGGAAGCTCCCTTATTCTGTTCACCTGCCATTAAAACATAAAAGTCAGAAATTTATTCCAAAACTAAAAACTGACCAATATGAACAAGGTTAATTATGATAAAGTTTTATAAGAATATAACATATGCAACTATAACAACACAACATGCAAAAAGGTAGGGATTATAGTACCTCCCCTGGATGGATAATAGTCTTGAACTTCTTAATAAAAGGAGAACGAGCCTCCTCATTAAACTGCAGCCAACAAAGAAATGTAAGTGTTCTAAACTACAATATGTTATGATCTTTCAAATTTCCATAGAGAACTTTATTATTCCTACTATTTTGCCTATAAATCACACAAGAGATCAACTTCACCGTTCTTCACATAACCAGCCATAAATTTGATAACTTCAATGAAAGGCTCTTTTTAATTGTTTTTCACTCTAAAAGGGCTAAAAAGTAACACGGTCAACATTAAGACTAGCTAGAAGCCCAGACACAGGAAAGCAGCTTTGTTCTTATTTTAAAAAAGAAAATTTTACATATATTTAGTATAACCTCAGCTATGTGCTCTGCAGCAGCAACCCTAGGTTTGACAACCTCACAATTTGCCACAACCAGTGTGTTTGGAACTGACCCATCAGTCTGGAATGCATTTAAAACACAACATAAGCAAATTATTTAACAAAGCATTACATCATATTTGTGTTATATTAAAATGCTTTATTAATTTGCTACCTGTTCAGAGAGGTACAGCCGCTGGCGGTTCTTGTAGGTTGCCTGCTCAAGCTGAGGGCCCCACCTTTATTGAAAAAGCAAGTCAAATAAACCAAGACCTAGTCAATGTTTACCTCAGAACAATGCAGTTTGGCATGTATCACATGCATGTTTACAGATTGTGTTGTAATCACTATTATACAAGGCATAAAAGTGTAGATGGATCCGTATGCCCTAAATCAGCAGAAAATTGCTACTTGATCTGGCTAAGTTCTGACAATTTAAAAAAGAGTACAAATACATTTTTCAACTCCTCTTTTACCATCTAAAACCCTAAAGGACAAGGGAGAAAACAAAACAGTACTCACACTTGGAAAAGTAGAGAGACTCAGATTAAGAGAACAATATAACAAAAATGAGCCCAAATTGCAGCCTGACTACAAATCGAAAAATTACAAAACCCTACAAACCCTACAACACCCCGATTCCGAAACGAAACTCCCTCAAAATGGGGATTCAGCAAGACCCGCTTATCGCAACTACATTCGCCACCTAAAACCCTAATACGAAGGAACGAAAGACAGAAAGAGAGAGATGTACCGGCAGGAGAGCGAAGGCCAGACGAGGTTGTGGTTAGCGAACCAGTCGTACAGAACAGGGACCAGCGATTTCCACTGTGTGTACCTCTCGTCTACAGCCGCTGCTCCTTGTCTTCCCCTCATCGTTCTCTCTCGACCTGCTGTTCTGCTCGCGACCGTTGTTTGCGAGTGGTTTTCGTCTTTTAGCTCAATACAACAGCAACATTAAAGGAACGAGGTAAAGCCGCACGGTTTCTACGACTCTTACCAAAATTCGACAATTTTCGAATTGCCCTCTTTTTTATCCAGTGCAATACCTGACCGTGTAGAATGAGATCTAAGCCGTCCATTTTAATTTAGCACGAATTTCAAAGCATATCCCATATTCAGATAGGCTTCGAACTTTCGAAGTGATTGACTCGGCTGGGAGTTATTATAGTCGGTCAGGTACCGCAGAGGATACTCACTCCCATATAACTGGACGGTCTATTCTATGTAATAATTTTATATCGACCGAGCGGTCCGAACCGCCGTGTAAATGTGAGCATTCTAGCCCATATCTCTGATGCGGCCCAGCAGATAAAGCCCATTCCTTATCATCAGTGCTTTACGACTATCTCCGTTTATCACAAACGGATTGGTCCATTACATTTTTTAGTCGCTAAGAGTGTCATCGACATCTCCGTTTGTAAATAGACAGGAGAAGAACCTGATTCAAGAAAGTTCGCCCGAGCTAGGCGCAAATCAGTCGACGGCTCGCGTTCGTATCTCCTCCCTGAGCTCTCTGAAGTAAGCGATCAGACAATCTCGCTCTTTGTATTCAGTTTTCAACAATTTTCGTTGCAATTTACCTCGCTCTTTGTATTCAGTTTTCAACAATTTTCGTTGCAATTTACCTCGCTAGTTGAAAATTTCGCTGTAATATTACAGTTGTATTGAGTTTGCTTACATTTGTGATTTAGAGGTTTAACAGAGACAATTCTTTGTTGAATTGAAATCTGTTTCTGGAGTCCTTTTCTTTTTAAAAAAAAGTGGTATCTGGCACTGTTTCGGACCAGTTACTGGAGTAGGATACCCTTGAACTTGTGTTGACATTTAAAAAGTTTATATACACAACAGGGTGTGATTACCAGATCAAGTTTGTTACTAAGCTTGCATCGGGCTTCTCATGGAAATTGCATTTTGTTTATAGTTCGAGCTTTGAAGTAATAGCTTAGGAAGTTGTTTTCAGGAATTAGCATTGCATCTGCATATATGCTCAAGTAGAATAAACTTAGGATATAGACATTCCCAATAAGCAATAACTACAATTTTTCTGAAAATGAACTTTACCGTAACCTTTAAGTTATGCAACAACCATGAAGTGATGGAATTATTAAGCCTTTCGAACCTTAGCATGCACAAAAAATTTTAACTTCAATTTCTATGTAGCAGAGAACTGTGAAGTACAGTTTTACAACAAGCAGTCATGACTGTTTTGAATTCACTTATGTAATTTTAAGTTGCATTTTCTTCTTCTGCTGCTCATTTTTTAAAGTTTTAAAATTTTCAGAGAGCCTTTTCTATCTTTTTGGATTGTGACTTGCAATAAGGAGGAAATATGGGGATCATTGAAAGAATCAAGGAAATTGAAGCTGAGATGGCTCGCACTCAGAAGAATAAAGCTACAGGCAAGCTTATCTTTTTCACATTACTAGTCAATTTTAAGTCTGTGTCTTCAGTTTTGATCTATATATCATCCTATTACTGTCAAATTATTGCGGGAGTGAATCATCTCCTGTCCTCAAATTGTAACAGAGTACCATCTTGGTCAATTGAAGGCAAAGATTGCAAAATTGAGGACCCAATTGCTGGAGCCTCCAAAGGTATTTGATTTGTTTATTGAGTTCTAAACTTTTACCCTTTTCTGTAAGTAGCTTGGCATGTCAATTAAAATTGTAACCTAATTCTTGACATTTATAACTAAATATAGGGTTCTAGTGGAGCTGGTGAGGGTTTTGAAGTTACAAAATTTGGACATGGCCGTGTTGCATTGATTGGATTTCCCAGGTTTGTGCTTTTCTTGTCTCAAACTTTTTCGTCATTAATTCTATATTTTTATGAGATTTATCTAATATACCTTTTTTTTTTCTGGCAGTGTGGGAAAGTCAACGCTGTTGACCATGTTGACTGGCACACATTCTGAGGCAGCCTCATATGAGTTCACAACTCTGACATGCATTCCTGGTATAATACACTATAATGATGCAAAGATACAGATGCTTGATCTTCCTGGTATTATTGAAGGTGCATCTGAAGGCAAAGGCCGTGGCCGTCAGGTACGTGAATTTACATTTTTTGTAAATTTCAGGACATAACAATGGTACCAGAGTTGACTTTATTGTTACAATTTGTGAGACTGATATCCTTTCTTTATGGTTTTTTTTGTCATAATTTGTTGTTTAAGCCCCAATGATAAAAAAGAAGCATAACAGAGCTGGAAGCCTGAACAGAACTGGTCCAAGTCAGTCCTACCAGCTTTATTTGATATTAGAGACTGAAATGCTTCTCTAATGGAATGAAATAATTTTCTTTTTATTTGGTTTAATTTTTCAGGTTATTGCAGTGGCCAAGTCATCTGACCTTGTGCTGATGGTTCTTGATGCTTCCAAAGTATATCTTCTAAATGTTATGTTGTTGATTTGCATTTGGTGAATATATAGTTTCCTAGTTATATTTTCCTTATTAAATAATTCTTATGTCAGAGCGAAGGGCATCGTCAGATCTTAACTAAAGAATTGGAAGCTGTTGGGCTGCGTCTAAACAAGAGGCCTCCTCAGGTATCTCTATTTACTACTAGATTTCGTGAACTGCATCTGACATTTTGTAACTACATATTGTTAGCTCATATAAATACAAATGCAGATATATTTTAAGAAGAAAAAAACAGGAGGAATATCTTTCAACAGCACATGTACATTGACCCATGTTGATGAGAAGCTTTGCTATCAGATTCTTCATGAGTACAAGATTCACAATGCTGAGGCACTCTTCTTCCTTTTTCCCCTTTGTTTTTTCCCTTTTTTTAACCAGTTTTATCTAAAATCCTTTATTGGGCAGCTAACTTTTAGTTTTGTTTACAAGTAGATCCTCTTCCGTGAGGATGCCACAGTTGATGATTTAATAGATGTAATAGAAGGCAACCGCAAATACATGAAATGCGTTTACGTGTACAACAAAATTGATGTGATTGGTATTGATGATGTTGACAACCTGGCCCGTCAGCCTAATTCTGTTGTCATCAGTTGCAACTTACAGGTACTGCTATTCCATCTCTTTAATTTTTAGTTGAAGATAATTGAAAAGTTCTTTTTATTTATAACTACATTTTCTTCTTACAGTTAAATTTGGATAGACTACTTGCAAGGATGTGGGAGGAGATGGGGCTGGTTAGGGTTTACACCAAGCCTCAGGGACAACAACCTGATTTCTCCGAACCTGTCGTGCTTTCAACGGTAATCTCCATTCCCTTGTCATGTGTCTTACTTCATATTTAATTCTTACTCGGGTTAATATTCTTCTGTTTTATAAAAATTGCTTGGGGCGGTATTTAGGATAGAGGAGGATGCACTGTCGAAGATTTTTGCAACCACATCCATAGAAGTTTAGTGAAGGATGTGAAATATGTGCTGGTCTGGGGTACCAGTGCACGCCACTACCCTCAGCATTGTGGCCTCCAGCACAATCTTAACGACGAAGATGTTGTTCAGATCGTGAAGAAAAAGGTAAATTCATGTACATGGAAGATATAACTTGGGACCTACAAACTTCAATATACAATGCATTCCTTGCAGAATGAGAAACTATGTATGTCCCACTAAAACATTAGAAACAGCACCTTCTAGATGTTATTCTATTCAATTTAAAAAAAAAAAAAAACCCGACAGCTCCCAATTCTTCCTAGTTTATCTAAGTAACCAAGAAGTGTGGAGTGGTACTTCTGGAAGTTTCTGGAAAGATACTGAAGGGCCTGATTTAGATACCTTTTGTAGGGTCAAATTTGCCCCCAATACACATAGTATTGTTTATTATTTGATATATTAACTTGTGTGTGAATGGGGTTTCTTTTTATTATCAGGAAACTGATGAGGGGGGAAGAGGCCGGTTCAAATCACATTCAAATGCTCCTGCTCGTATTTCTGACCGAGAGAAGAAGGCTCCTCTCAAGACTTAAATGATCATTTGTGCTGGTTCCTCTTTCATTTTTTTCTTATTAGAATATGGGTCATGGTGCTTTTGACAGTGTCAGTGATAAATCCTGACCCAGTATAAGCCTGTAAGGTTAACCGAGAGTGTAATAGTTTTGATGGTGTTTATTGGAAGTACTGTTTCGTATTATTTCAAATACATATAGTTTTAGTCATCTTAAAATTGGGATTTAGACCTGTATTTGCATTTGGTTCTTAATTTGATAGAACACCCTTGTTGCAATTGTGCTTATAAACCAACTTGTGTCCTCTAACCCAGTAGTCAGCTCTACTTGTACGGTATGATAGAATATAGGTGCGTTATAGTCGTAGATCCAAGGGAGCAGCTGCTGTTGTTATTTTCTGGGGGCAGTGAATTGTAATATACAAGGAGATCTAGATTGTCTGATTTTGATCCTAACAGTTCATATTGGATTTCTAGTAACAGTTCAGATTAAAAACCCATTATATTATTAATGTATTTATGGCCGTCTGTATGCATCTGATCTGTCTGTTTTAGATTGGATGGATCATAGCTGGTTGGTAAGGCGGTACAGAGGAGATTTGTTGGAGATGCAGAGAAATTAATTAAATGAAGTCAGGAAATTGAAATTTGTTTGGGGATCATCTAAGAAAAGTAATGGATTTCCATTTCAGAATTCGAATAGTGGTCGTTAATTCAGAGACCTGTGATTTCCATGTCAAGAAACACGATTTTGGATGATATCCGGTGACATCAAAATTTGATAACAGCATCGGATTTCTTCCCCTAATTCAAAGATGTGTGATTGGGCCTTGCATGAGAGACATCTAGCTCTAATAATACTGGTTGTTTATGGTTTCTTTCCCAAACGACCTCCAGGGATGAAATAGAAAACATAAGGAATTTGGAATATTGAAGAGGAAACCAGGAAACAATTAAGATTTTAAGCAATCAAAGAAGAAAATTTATATACATTGTCGTCATTCACAGAAACAGATGGGTCTGCAGTAATAGTGTAATACAGTATAATTAATTGATGGGTGAATCATGATTGCAATTAGCAATTACTAAAATGAAGATAACAATATGATACTTCACCTATGGTAACTCACTGTTTGAGTTTAAATCCGGTCCATTTGTTATACATTAGCACAAATTTTAAAAGAGATTTGTACATTGCAAGTTTGAGCCGGATTGGTTTGATTCTGATCGAACGGTTCAGATTCAAACTCAAACAGTGTGGCAATGTTGATGATCTGGACTACCCAACAACTACGTTGATTTTAACATGCACTTGAGAGTGATTTTAAACATGATTTTTTTTTTTTTAAGTTTAGGTTGGAGGTCAAGCTACTCAACTATTTAATATTCACAGAAGATTGTTTCTTCTGGATTTCAAATCTGCGACCTCTCACACAGAGAGCATTGCATTTATCACTAGACCAAAGACTGGTTCTCTTAAACATGACCTTGTTTGAATTTAGTTTGATCCTTTTACGGAAATAAATCTGTTGTTATTCTGATAGAATAACAATAACATGTTATTCTGATTCCAATCTTCGATATTCATTGAGATTCACACATGAAAAAGTTTCTTCATTGAAATTCGCACATGAAAAAATTTAAACGGTTAGAATCGGAACAACAGGTTCCATTTATTTTCTCCTTTACACATGAAGTAGATAAAAAAATGTAAAGTTTTACTTTATCAAAACAAAAAAGAACACATGTGAATCCCAGATAATAAAGATAATTTTTACTTAAGTCTAATATCTCTTTCTATTTTTTCTTGCTAATTACATAATCATGTTATTTTTATTTACGAGATGGGGACAGTCCTATATTCAGGTTCAGTTTCTAAAAGAATAAATTTTAGAAAAGTCGCTTCGCTCTGAGAAAATCATTCAGATTTTGCTCAGTACATAACTCACACATCTAAAGAATGAACCAAATTTAAAGTGAATTGTATAGAATACCGATATTATTCTATTTTAAAAATGGCAATATTATATTTCATTTCGGAGCGCATGAGTTAGTGTTCAAATTTTGTATTTGGTTTAGTTAAGAATTAATAATATAATTTATTATTGGAAGCAATGTATTTAACCAGCAATCTTGCATAGATTCAAATCTTATTTTGTTAATTCTTTTTAAAGCGGGTATTTTCTTCATATTAATTGTTGAGTAAGAGGTAGAAGTAAATATTAAAACAAAAGTAAGATGAATTAAGAAGTGAATAATTCGAGATAAATTATCTCTATCTTTTCAAACAGATTAATTAATTTCACACTTATTTCGTCTGTATGATGATAAAAGTTTATTTTTCATATTTCACTTTTTATTAAATTAATTTAAGCTGTTAAATGAAATATAAAATAGAAAGAATAAAATGAAATAAATAATTCAATTTTTTTTATTTTTCAAGTAACAATGATTATCGAGAGAATGGGAGGACCATATTCCGTTCGTTTTGCAAGATCCAGTGAAGTAACTCAATGTTTGGGTTTTAGATCAGACCATCCGATTCGAATCCGATATCATCAATTCTGAAAGTGAACGCACACAGTCCGATGATAGATTCGAATCTGGAGACCATCCCAAGCACAGAATTCGAATCGAACTGTCCTCGATCCAAAACTTAAACATTGAGTTACTTTAGGGCATCCGGACCCGTTCGTTTGCTTGTACCCCATGTTTGGTTGTGGACTAAAGGTGGATAAGGAGCTTTAGGTCAACTATTCCACCA